>QJNV01000907.1:349869-548207 GCA_004155935.1 Monosporascus sp. GIB2 | reverse complement strand
CAGTTCAAGTTCCCGACTATCCTCCGTGATGGTTAATAAAGACTGGATCGTTAATTTATTGATTGAGACGCTTAGCAGCATACCAACGCGACCTGCTGGCTTCACCTTCAGAACGCCCAATGCTGCCGTATGTCGAAATACTTTATATGCTTAGCTGCTTGTATTCGCCCGTCGCGGTAACTCAGGTACGTAATGCAGTTACTAAGTGCGACATACCCCCCTTTCATCGGGGCCACGGCTCAGCAGGTTCTTCTACCACCATGGCCCGAGAGATCTAGATCTTGAATCGGCAATGTGCTGGAGAAGGCAGCCGCATGATCGGCAGACTAACATGGGCCTTAGCCGTACTGACTTCCAGATAAATCGGGAGGAGGGTGCGCCTCCTCCCCCCTCCCTCTCCGATCTCTCCCAGGATTCCCCGACGAACTGGTCTACTACCACTCAGTTTAGCTTAGTTTCATTACGACGCAGCCCGCCTCCGGCCAAACAAGGAAGTCACTGGGCGCCTGGGTTATTGCCGCCCAGTCAGTGATACGTTATCCTCCAGTGACTGCGGCCCAGCGAGCGCCACACGCCGGTTAGGATTGGTATACCTACTACCGCACATGGCTGCATACCTGCGTGGGGTGTGTGAACACCTACCCAATAATATGCCGTACGAAGTGTGAAGTATCATCGACCGAAACTTCGGAAGTGGTGGTCCATAACGGGCCTTTTCCATAGAGACGAAATGGCCAAGTCGGCCCTGCTCATCGCTCAGACTTCGCGTTCCGAACAGAACATGACAGACACGTACTCCCATTGGACGAGACCGCCGTGATGACGGTAGCTGCAGTCGAAGTGCGACACTGCGTCGTACTTCGCAGTGTCGGTATCTTTGTTGACTCCAATGAACTCACATACATAATGCAGGAAGCTCCCCCGGTCATACGGAATGCGACTTGTCAGTTCTGCTTGTATTTTTAAATGTCAAGGCCGAAGCGGACTCTACAACGGTTCCAATGCCGCGCTTCGCGCTCGACTCGGCCCAACCCTTCTGACATGCCGGGTACGTACTTCGTACTTCCCCCCTTCTCTGGGCAGGGGACAATCTACTCCCACAAGGTGTGATGCCATGGCGCCGCGTACTCGCATGCACTATTAATTGACTTTTTTTTACCCTTGCCTTTAATAGTTCGTTAGAGAGTGTGCGCATTCCCGAGACAGTGGGATTCGCAGAAATATTCCGGGCTAACCAGCAGCCTCCTGCAAACCCCTCCGTACCTAGTATCGTAGGTGGGGGTTCATGTGAGGGTCCCAGACCTTTTCATGTTGGAACGGGATGACTCGCTCGTCCATGATACATACTAACGTTAGGTAGCTGGTCAATATATATGCGGCTTAGCTCGTCCCATTGCTTCGGCGGGATCAGAGCCTACTGGCTGTTGGACAGAGAATACGACGTCCCCGGGAGCGATATATACATGCACACACATGTAGGGAGTATGTACGAATCGTAAGTATGATGATGGTGGTGGTGGGTGAATAAATCTTGATAGCAGCCAAGTACGCACGTATGGTAGTCTACCCGATCTGCCCGCGTCCGGGGTAGAACACGATCCGGGCGAGTTACGAGATGCGTGGCGTGGTCGGTCCACAATGTGCTTTGCTTGGCTCGCCCTGTCTACCGTACTTGTACCTCTCCTATCCAGCCCTGCAGAGCCCATATGCATCCACAGGGGGGTGGTTTACCGAGTTATTAGTCGAGATGGCGCGGCAAGGTTGTAGTCCCCATGTCAACTAACCCAGCTACGTACGGAAGTAGTAAAGCCAACCTCCATCGGCATCCAGCCGGCTGCCGCCCTTCTTGACAATGGTCCTGAGGTCTTAACGTTAGTAGCTTCTTATCTTAGACAATCCTTCATAATGTGCATCACATGATCACCAGAGCAAGCCCCCGGTGATGAGTTTTCGATTGTTGCTGCCTCCTTGTCGTCTTCATACGACCAGCATTGTGTCAACCCTGAAGCCAGATTGCGAACCTCAGATCGTTCTCGCGTGATCCGTCCCAGGCGTATTGAAGACTTCCGTCGTGTCGGCATTTATCGGAGACCGAGTACTACCGTCAAAAATAACTTCATATAACCTAACCATAATATCTCGCCGCGCCCGCCCCTTAGCTCACCAGCCGGCTTTAGTTTCGGCAAACCTGCCCAAGTCGCTACCAACTCAGCTGCTTCTCAAGCCTAGGAAGGAGGATTCAGCGCCACGGCAGGTCCGCGCGATCCCGTGTCGTCGGTCCCGTTACAGCCACTCGATCACCCGCTCACTGACCGGTTTCGCGATATCAGTAGTCCCTCGGACAGTCGCAGTTCTTCGATGCTGTAGCACCCTGCCAGGAACAGTAAACGCGACTAGGACAAATCCGACAGGCCATCCGAACACCCGCGTCGCCCATGCGAACTTTCGATCGGTAACCGGCTAGCTCTACTAGAGACGCGAGAGTAAGGTCCCGCACCCCTCGTGGTTCTCAGACATAGGGCCCTGTTCGACGGTAACGGTACGGGTCTTTCTTGTTACTCGGACCTTGTGATAGGTCTACTCGGGGGGTCTACGCCCTCATCGCACCTTTACCAGAGTGTCACGGTCTGTTGCCAGACAGACCCAACCGTCACAATTAGTACCCCAATCCGAATTCAGTCTATCCTATCCCCTCCCTCCCCCGCGGCTCCTAATGAAAATACGGTAAAGTCGCACTTTCAGGCTGCGACGAACAGCTACGTCGACCACAGCTTCGCCCCTCCCGCCGATGCGCCTTTAATCCATCCGACCCCGACGGCGCCGCCCGAGAGGCAACAGCCGAACACGGAGAGACCACAGGCGGGAGGGCTGGGGGTTGGCGTCGGGGGGTTTGCAGACGAAGAGAGGAAACCTCTGATGGCGACCCCTCTCGAAGGCAAGAAGCCTCCTAAGATGCGACCCCCTATGCGCTCGAGTATCGCATGTCTTCGATGTCGCAGGTCCAAGATCAAGTGCGAGAACAATGGCGGCAACCCCCCCTGCGACAGCTGCATCAAGACGGGCAAGGAGTGCGTCTTCAAGGTGCCGGAGGCGAACCCGACTCCTCCGAAGCGGACGGACCCGCCTTCTGGCATCAAGCAAGAGCGCGATGGAGGCTCGGAGCGGAAGAAGCTCAGGAAGTTCGACGAATTCTCCAAGATAGACCACGAGAAGGCCAGCGTCTATGCCGAGGAGGTGCTCGCGGCGCCGTTTCTGACCGAAGACCTATGGGAGCAGGTGTTGGATCTGTATAAGCTCCACTTCGCTCCCGAATTACCCTTCTTGCATCTGCCGACGATGAAGGAGAAGCTGGGCCGTAAGTTCAGGTCCTCGCAGGCGGACCCGGACTTCAACTTCGTGCTATTGGGAGTCCTCACCCTCACTGCCCGTTTCCACCAAGACCTCGTGAAGTACCTGGCCCACGTCTGTAATAACCAGCCGGGTAATGCGAGGTCTCGGCCTATTCAGACTCAAATCGATCCCACTGCCGCGTCGGAATATTACGCCGACATCCTCACGACAGCGTTGGGCCCGCTGCGGACGGCATTCAAGACCGCCTCCCTCGAGAGAGTTCAGGCATGGCTCATGCTCGGGCTGTATGAGTGGAGCCAGACGACGAAGGATACCGGAGGACTCGGCGCTTGGATGTGTGTGGGCAACGCGATAAGGCTGGCGCAATATCTTGGGTTAGGATTTGGCGATCGGAATGACCCGTCATCCGGCCCGGGACAGAGAACGGGGGTCTCACAGGGGAAAGCCGCCACCTATCAGTCCCAAATCGCGCTAGAGAAAGAGGTGAAGAGGAGGACCATGTTCAGCTGCTTCATCCTCGACCGCATGCTCTCTTGTGGAAAGGAACGGGTTGTCTCGATTCAGCGGAATGACCTTCGGATTCAGCTGCCGTGTTCCGAAGACAAATTCGACCTGGCCATGGAGGCACAGACCGGTTTTCTCACGGACCGGGGACGCAGCGGCGCCGACGACAGTGTCCTCCGTCGGTTTATTCAGCTGGTCGACATCTGGGGCGACGTTTCCAGGTTCAGTTCCGAGGGCGGTCGCCTGAACGAAGCATACCCGCCGTGGGATGAACGTACCACTTTCTACCGGCTGAATAAGGAGCTGCAGGCTTTCGATGAGGACCTACCTGACACGTTCACGTTTTCGCGGTCTAACTATTTCAAGCACGAAAACCACCAGGCATCGAGCGTCTATGTCCTGTTGCATATGCTGAGGTCCCTTTGTCAGATCATGTTGCATCGGGAGTATATACCCTTTATCCCTATCCGCTGCAAGGAGCCGGAGGGCCCGCTGGATCGTCCGACATTTCCCAAGGAAGATGCTCCGGCCGGCTGGTGGCGGAGAAGTGCTGAGCAAGTCTTCAAGCCGGCAAGGGACATCGTCGATCTGATTGAGATATGTCAACGGAAGGACAGGTTGCCGCAATCCACCCTCGTTCTCTTTGCGATCTGGACCGCGTCGTTTGTGGGACTCTATGCTTACCACTTCCCCCAAATGGACACCGAGAGTCACATGCTAAACTACAATTACGAAGATTCCGCGCAGGAGACGTCGAAGTCTGATGTTTTGCACCATGGACCGACCGCGTTGACCTACACCACGCTCCAAAAGATGTCGACGTGGTTGAACATGGCCGACACGTACGTTTCGATCTTCCGGCAAATGGACAACTATTTCGTCGCTATAAAACAGGATTTCCACAAATTTTCCAAGCAGGGCGAAGCCTTGAGCGAAAAGGCGAGGCTGAGCCTCCGTAGGGGAGGGTTCGGCGGCGGTCTCGAGGAATATCAGCAGATGCTTGGGCCTCTGAAGGGTTTCGGCCCCCTTCGTCCGGAGGAGCATGCGCATCTGGATAATTCGGAGCGCTCGCGAGCAAACACCGTCGAGAGGTCCTCGTCGGTGGGACCCGATGCTCAGGCTGTGCCTCCGCTGAGCAGGACGGCAACCTCGACTCCAACCGCTTCATTTACCGCCATCAATCACACCCCTAACTTGCCGGCGCAGCCTGGGCGCGACCGGGGGCCGCCGTATTGGCCACTAGGCCTGCAGAGCTCGCACTCGGACTCGTATGCTGACTCCTGGCGGTGTCGCAGCTCGCCACACCATCAGCAAACCCTACCCCCACTCCACGGCTGCCCTCCGACGCCCGCAACGGTACTCGAGCCTACAACCGTCGCGCAGCAGGCCTTGGACCGGGTGGCGCCGCACTGTGACAACTACGAGGACTTCTTCAAGCAGCTCGAAAAGCAGGAGCCGCGGCGGTGGAGCACGACGGGAGACCTCAGGCTGCTGGCGACCGGGGAGACGCAGGACTTCGACCTCCTCTTCGCGGGCGAACCCTTCCTGTCGCACCTAACGGATTCGCCCTATCCGTACATCGAGCAGCCTGCGAACTACTGACGGTCCGGATTAACTCGATAAAAAGGAAGGTCGGGAAAGACGGGGATTTCTTTGCTAGAGCGGGATGGGATCGGCGTGCGCACGGGTATCAATCAGCGGTTATTCACTAGAGGGAGACATTTTTGAGCGCGTCGGCGTTCCGGGGGTGTCCGAGGAAGCTTCGATTCATGTTTGGCGAAAGAAAAAAAGAGCAGCAAGGGGCGTAACGTCGGGTTGCGGTCGTAGACGTACTACTCTTTTATCCCTACAACAGGGCACGATTTGTGGCATATCGCCTCCTCCGTCTGAGCCATCCAGAGCCCGGTCGCTTGCGTGACACTGAATGCTATTTAAATAATGATGCCTCCGTTTCTTCAGAGACTTTGGATGATCGTTCGACGCGATTCCGCCCCTTTTTGTTCTGTCATAGAACGCCACTACATCCTCCCTCCAGGGGAGCGTTTCTGTACCAAGTGCATTGATTCTGTGGCAGCACATCGCGATAGAAGAAGCTCATGGCTCCAGACGCGAATCGCCGTAGCATTATCGCCGAAGTAGCAATAGTCTCTCAACCTCGTCCACCCCATCCGTTATTGCAGCACGAAGCGGCCCTTGCTTTACACCTAAACCCTCGACTGGCGAAACAGTATACCAAACTCGTTCTCCAGGTACGACGTACGCTTCCAAGCTACCAGCCATATGTATAAGCTCTTCCTCTTTAACATCCCCACTACAGCTAAGGGGTTCCGTGTGGATGATTAGCAAGGCTTCAAACGGTGGGCCACCCGGAACGAGTCTACAAGGCCGCTCTCCGAATAGGGGGTATCAAAGAGCATATCCGCCAGAATGTTATTCCGACACTGCCGTGTTCTATCTGAGGATCTGTGGGGAAGGCAGTGAATGAGAGCCGGTTACGGTCGATGCCGAATACCTGGCTTCCACCGTCGACAAACACGGCCGCGGGCTCAACCTTGCTAGGCGACGCTATGAACATGTGACACCCTTTGGGGGAGGCAGAATGACGGTGGGTTTAAACGACGTGGTCATCTTACAAGACTTACTCGGCCCTCGCAAGTTCCTGACCTAAAAGACGAGAGAGCAGTTCTTAGACGGGTGAGAAAGTTCCACTGGAAGAGGAAGCACCTCAATGCGTTGCTGAACATCCTGGCGCAAGCGTTGTGTCTCCTTTTCGTTGCAGATGGTATGTTTAATCCAAGCCCCCGCTAGCATATTTACTGCTAATCATGCCGTACATAGATCCCCAGCTTCAAGTGCCTCGACAGGGTTTCATCGAGTACATAAAGCAAGGCAATGGCTATTCGAAGAGCCTTCTGGATTGATGGGCGGCGTGTTTCATAGCCCTTTCCTATTGTGCTATCACTTCGCTTGGGTCGTTTCGGTCATCCGCTCCGGAATACATCTCGTCGGTTGGGACTTTCCATTCTCAACATATACGGAGGTTCTGATCTGGCGGATATCAAGCCTCACTACTCGTCGTTATGGCGATCGAGGCCTAGTACCTGTCTTACCAGCCCGCAAGTGGTTCGATATCAGCTTCAACTTGCTTTGGATCTGGACGCTAGACGCCCAGAATCCCACATGGGCGAGACGGTATCTGTTCAATATCGTCGCGGATTTGCTTACTCCCTCTATATCATTGTCAAGATATTTATCTTTCTGGAGATCCTCGTTGCATTCCGGTCGTTACCTGGCGATGCTTACGATGAAGCTTTCTGGGTAGCTATCCTCCCTCATGTATGAGCTGTATATTCATATCTTTCCCACCGTGTGCAATAACCGCCAGATGCAAACCAATATATCAGCCCCTTGGTAACAGGCCAGCCAGCATGACCTAGCGAAACCCATATTACGTTCTGACCACTTCAAAGGCAATGGCTTTTCCTCAAGCCAGGTCTCGAATGCTGGCCTCAAATCCGAAGAAAACTTTCGGGGGTAGGACAAACACGGCCCTAGTCTTCGTCGTTTCGAGTCTCAACACCAAGAAAACCCTCCTGTTTGTTGAACCAGCAGCCTGAAGAACGTGATCAGGGGCTAGGAAGTCTTAGTGGATTAGATGTATCATCGGGACCCCATCCGTTGGCATTCAAGAGCTACCGCTTGTTACATATGTTGCCTATTGAAACGAGTACAAAGGGGGCTTGTGTAATGGGCGTAATAGCGGCCCCCCCAAACCCCCGCCCTATATAGATGCGTGTCGTTCTAGAGTCAACGGCTACAGGTAGGGCGGCCTGACCAGTTAGTGGCTGTTGAGACGCTCCATATGTTTACGTACCGGTGGATCGGGGACGGCGGTTGGATACTGAAGCACATCTATCTCATTACCCCTGTTGATAGACTATAAAGACTGGAGGCGCCTTAAAGCCATTCTCTCGCGTGACTTTTGGTCACGTACAGTATGAGTATACACAGTAAGCTAATCCGCATGACGACATTTTCCTGAATTCACATCGTTCTCCATGATTCTCACTGCTTCGCGGGCCACAAACGAACTAATCGCACCAACCGCTTCTCGAGGTCGTGGACTCGGGCTAACCTTGCGGTCTAATGCAGGTAATGGATCGGCCAGCAGTATCCCCGAATCCACTCTCCATGACAAAAATTTACTCCAACTGGGGCAGTCAGGGCAGCTGCCCCTCACCTTCTCACCGTGGGAGCACTTCACGATATGCGATTGATGGTGGGGCAACCTTGGTGGCTGCCTTCATGGGAGATAAAAATCGCAGGTAGACGTCCTCTACTCGCTCATCATTCCATTCCCTCTCACTACACATATTCACATCGATAGCGAAAATGGCGACTGACGTGCCCTCTATCAAGCTGGCCTCTGGCTATGTAAGAGCCTCCCCAACGCGCAGTGATTAGATGATACGTGCTGACAACCAAAAGGACATGCCGCTTGTCGGCTTTGGCATCTGGAAGGTGCCCAATGAGACTTGTGCAGACCAGGTACGTGGCATTCCACATTGGGAACATCCTTCGTGGAACATGGAACATCCGTTCCAAGGGAATATGCCGAAGTATCCTCTGACTCGGGGCTTCGCAGGTCTACAACGCTATCAAGCTAGGCTACCGACACATCGATGGCGCGTGGGACTACACCAACAGCGCCGAGGCTGGCAAGGGTGTTCGCCGGGCTATCGAGGAGGGCATCATCAAGCGTGAGGACATCTTCATCACCTCGAAGCTGTGGAACAACTACCACAAGCGAGAGCATGCCCTGGAGCAGGCTAGACTCGAGAATGAAGCATGGGGCCTCGGCTACCTCGACCTCTTCCTGATCCACTTCCCCATCGCCCTGGAGTTCATCCCCTTCGACAAGATCCGCTACCCGTGCTTCTGGACCGACAAGGAGCAGACCCAGGTCACGCCGTTGGCGAAGGTGCCCATCCAGGAGACCTGGCAGGCGCTCGAGGAGCTGGTGCAGACGAAGGAGAACCCCAACGGCTTCGTCAGGAGCATCGGAGTCTCCAACTTCCACACCCAGCTCATCTATGATGTCCTCTCGTACAACAAGCTCCCGCTCAGCGTCCTCCAGATTGAGCACCACCTTTACCTCACCCAGCCAGAGCTCGTCGCCATGGCGCAGGAGAACGGCATCGCCGTTACGGGCTACTCCACCTTCGGCCCCCAGAGTTTCCTCGAGCTCGGCAACGCCGCGGCCCAGGGCGTCAAGCCCCTGTTCGAGACGGATGTCGTCAAGAGCATCGCCGAGAAGCACGGAAAGACTCCCGGTCAGGTTCTTCTACGCTGGTGCACGCAGCGGAACATCATCGTCATCCCCAAGTCCAACAACGTGGACCGCCTGAAGCAGAACCTCAGCCTGTTCGACTTCAACCTGAGCGAGGATGAGATTAAGCAGATCTCGAGCCTGGACAGGGGCTTGCGATTCAATGCTCCCAACACTCTGCAGCGACCAATCAGAATCTTCACGTAGACGGTTAGGCAAGACCATTCCCATAGACGATATCCGTTGAGTCAGACAGAGGACAATACAGTAAAATGAAGAATGGCCTCTTCCGAATGCTCTCCCGATCCTGTGAACCTACTGGCTTGCTAGTCATTATTATCGTGATTTATGCGGCTAGGCCTATATTACGCCGTGGTATGATTGGTAGGACCTGACTTTAGCCTTTAACAGACGTGCTAGTCCACCCCGGCCGCGTCACATCGGAACTCCCAGGCCGGGAGAAACCCCCGTATGTGCCTTACCCGAGCTGTAATTGAAGCATTGCAAAGCGGCGGTACCGACAACGAGATTGGGACGACCCAAGCAATGGGGTGCCGGAAGTTTTAGATATTAATGTTCTGGTTCGCGATGCCGCTAGTCGGCCATGTTACCACTCAACATAGAAAGCGATGGGGTGATTTGCCGGATTAGCTGTCACTGAAAGGAAAACTGTCCAGGTGACGAAGCCTATGAGACATGAGGAAACGGCTCATAAACTGCCATGAGGAGAGGATGTTGGATAACGAGCATTACAGTTGTGGCTATGCAGAATATCCAGTGGTTTACCGGCTACAGCAGCAAAGCCACAGTGGCACATTGTCATCTGGGCACTTAGACTACTGGTACTATGTAAGCAGCTAAGGAGAGAAAGTCGCGTCCCCCGCCATTGTACGCGTTTCCGCCGCCAAATTGGCAGATACATACCTACCTAAATACGTACGTACGTAGATAGCTGCTAGGCAGATAATACATACACCGGCATCACCACCGAAAGAATCGGCCATTGAGTTACCCTTCGCCCAGATGGCGCTCCCACTGCCGCCCGGCCTCGTGCCCACCGAGGTCGCCTTCCTCTGCGAGATGGAGATGGTCACCATCGTGCCCCGACAGAGACTCGAGTCGATACCACTTCTCAGCGTACAGCCCCCCCTCCTCCATATTCTTCACATCCGATGGACGATGGATGGCCTACGAGAAACAGAATACCCCGGCCGTGAAAACGACGGTGACGTTGACGATCATGTCTCGGCTGCCCGAACGAAACGAAAATGAGCTAGGTTAACTGACCAGCGCCGTCTTCTCTCCAACAGGGCCCGACGCCGGCGCTGCGCCCGCCTCACCGCGCGGAGCTCCCGCTGTGGCTCGCGCTGCTCCTCAAGAGACAGCGGCGCGCCAACATCCTCGCCCCGCCCTGGCTGCACCCGGCGTCGCTGCAGGACATCATCAACCACGAGACGAAGGTCGACCCGGAGGCCTTCTCGCCGCCGCCGCCGCCGCCGATGATGCCGGACGGGCGCGGGGGGCTGCGGCCGTACTCGTACGCCCACGCGCAATCACCGCACCCGCACGCACCCACCACTACTGCCACCGACGCGACGACGACGACTACGACGGCGCTCTCGCCGCCCTTCCTGCCCTCGTGCACGCAGGCCGCGCCCTCGGGCTACCTGCCCTACCACTGGCTCGAGCTGGCCGAGGCGCTGCTGGCGCACGCGGCCGACGACGTGCCCTCGGCGGCCGAGGTGCGGGCGCTGCTGCGCGATCTGCAGGAGGTGAGGGCCGCGAAGCTGCGGGCAGGTACGTCGCAGCTCGACGACGGCGGCGGCGGCGGCGTCGTCGGCCTGCGCGGCGTCGGCGCCATGGAGCTCGCCGAGAACCGCGCCTTCGTGCTCGGCGTCGTCGACGGCGTGCGCAAGCTCGGCGCCAGCGCAGAGGCGAGTCGGAGGGAGGAGGAGGAGGAAGGCGACGAGGAGGAACACGATGGGCGCGGTGGGGTGGGCGGGGGGTATAGTGATGATGAGATGGAGTTGTAAAAGAGAGAGCTAAACGTGACGGCTTATGTGGCATGAATGAAGATTACGACACTTGGAACCATGGACAGCTGAGGAGCGGGGATTCACGCATCGGAGGCATTGACATCGCATTCAGAAGCGTTGAAGGTTCGGCATAGATGACTATCGCTATGGACTTGAAAAAGTATATGCTTCCCCTGGTGACCCCGGCCCTCTGCGTACCTAGAGTGGGTTTGAGACTAACGCCCGGATTACCGCCGCTGACGCTCATCCTAGACGTCTTGTCCCTATCCCTAGTGTGCCAAACGAGTGTGATGTTTCCAACCCTCCCCTACTGTCGATGGCAAACCCGGAAGCTCCCAGAAAGGTTGCCGTCGATTCCCTTTCCAAAATTGTTTCTTACGCTCGCAATAGACAAATGTCTCACGCGAACCTAGACCTCTTAACGGCTCGCCTCCGCCGGCGTTGTCGCAGCCCCGACGCTGCGACGGAGACGCTCAATGTTGCCCCATATGCTGAAGTGGCCATTCAGGGCGCGGGTCAGGTTGTCGTAGAGGTCCTTCATCGGCCGGTCCTTCAGCCCGATCAGCATCGCCTCGATCACCCTCTTCGCGAGGTCGTCTTCCGGGTGCGGCCGCACGCCGCTACCGGCACCACCACCACCAGCACCATTACCGGCTGCAGCGCCGTCCTCCGCCGCATCATCCGGGTCCTCCGGGCGCAGCACCAGCTCCTCGGCGGCCCGCCTGGCCAGCAAGAGCCGCGCCGTCATCGCGCGCTGCGCGGCCATGACCTCCGCGACGAGGATGCCGTTGATCCTCTCGGCGTCGGCCTCGAGCTGCACCACCGCGTGCTCGATGTACTTGAGGCCCCGGAGCTCCGGCCGCTCGGGCTCGGGCTCCGTGGAGGGGGGCGGCTGCTGCTGCTGGGGGGCGGCGTCGTCGTCGTTGCTGCCTGATGTGCTCGCCATCCTTGCGTCGTCCGCCGTTCTCGGGTGCTGGGTTCTGCCTACTTGCGGTCCCACCTTGCGAGCACTTGCGTGGGCGTCGTAGGTGGCTTGTGTGTGTGGTTTCCGGGCGACGATAGAGTGCTTCTCGACTCGGTCGGTATCTGGTAGCGGCGCACGGAATGCAAAGCATGCCCCGGAAATGGATGACTTGCTGTTATCGGGGAGAGCCATGAGGGCGGGACGGACAACCGCTTATATGAATTTCTAAGCCAATGTTTGCTACTTCATGGGTGATTCTTCGACACTCGAGTTACTCTGTTTGCCTTCGGCAAGTCACCCCTAAATCGAACCGATGTTTAAGTGCATCACTGCAGTTAGCTAAAGCCCATACGTCATGCCCTCGGTCAGGAGGAGATGGGACGGGTGGAGCGCGGGGACGTGCCGTCCCAGGTCGGCGAATCTAAGAATATAACGGTCAACAGTTTCAGGTCCAGCTACGTATACCGACGGCGGACGGTACCTGCTACCGGGGAGGGTTGGATTATCGATGGCGGAGACGCTTGACTCGAAGTAGTGAGATGCAAGCCGGTTGTAGGATCTCAAGCTTCGGACGAAAACATTGAATTAAACATGGGGACTTGCAAAACCGAGCTTGTTGCGTGCTGCTGTTATGTTGACGGGTAATGAAGCAGGATTTGGGTCAAACCTGAGCGGCCAGCAGCCCTGCCTTGTGTCCCCTTTTCTCCGCCGGTGCAACCTCGTCAGCCTATCCCCGGCGAGGGTAGAGTAGAGACACTTGTCTGGCCACACGGGGGTTTCCTGAGGTAACAATGTGCTCACGGGCGGGCTTTCGGTCGGTTAAGGGCTGGTTGCCGCGCGGGCGTTGTCTGAGAGTGCCTCGAGGGTGAATCACAATGACACTCCAGACTGAGGCGGACGCCATTACCGAAGACTTCGGGAGGCTTTCAAGGCAGTAGTCTGTTTGAATACATAGGTAATTGAGCCCCAACTCTCTACCCGGAGCAAGATTCAGACGCTCGCCCGATACTGACCGGATCTCATATAAATTCGACCATCCTGGCTCGAATCAGTCCGGACCAATTTGCACGCGTAGTGGCAAGATCATACCTAGATTTCGCATACCTATTTTACTATTTTACCCTCTTTAACGCCAGCTCCGGACCGTAACTAGCCATCGAACCGGGCCTAACGTACAAAACAGAACCATGGGAATCTCCGAAGAACAAAATTTGCAAGCCGTGTGAATTACATGATAGCGATTCCGCGTAGAGAGAAAAAAAACGAGGTGAAAAGCGTAGACAGGCTTCATCTCATTCTCATTTCGCGCCCTTCGGCTTGGCCTCGGTCTCGCTCAGCTCGCGGATCATGATCCTGGTGCGGCCCTCGCCGCTGTAGTCCTCCATGCCCGTCTCGAAGCCCGGGCAGACGGCGACGGCGAGGTAGCGGCCGTCGGCGGAGAAGGCGAGGGCGGCGACGCTGTCGGCGAACTTGGGGTAGACCTTCATGCGGCGCTTGGCCTCGGCGTCCCAGAGCGCCACGGTGGCGTCGCCGCCGCCGCTCGCGAAGGTGCCGTACGTGGGGTGGAAGGCGAGCGCGTTCACCGGGTAGACGACGTCGGTCCCCTCGGGCGACGTCTGCCGGTGGCACTTGAAGGCGTACTTGCGCGCCTGCGACTCGGCCGACGCGTCGAACCACTCCACCGCCACGCGCCCCTCGATCGACGACGTCGCGTACCCGGCGTCCGTCGGCATCGCGGCCACGGCGCGCGTGAGGAACTTGAGCGACGACTCGCGCTGCTGCCACGGCTGCGGCGGCCCCGACGCGTTGGCCACGGCGGCCGCCAGCGCGGCGAGGTCGTAGATGTGTACCAGTCGCGAGGTCATGGCGACGATGACCTTGGAGGGGCTGGCGGCCATTGCGTGGGGCTTTCCGGGCAGGGGGATGGAGAGCGGCGACGATGAGGGGTTCGACGGGCTGTGGACGTGTAGGGTGCTGTCCCACGAGGCGGATATGAGAAGCGCTGCATGGGTAGATGGATAGACGTTAGTCTAACTGGGGGCTACGGACAGAGCGTCGGACGTTGGATGCTGAATACGGGTTCGACCTACAATGTTCCCTGCTGTACACGACCCTCCTTACGGGCGCGCTGTGCTTGCTCAAGACGCTCTGCTCGCCGCTCTCGAGATCGATCCTCTTGACCTGCCAGTCCAGGCCTGCGCTGAATGCCTCGTCGTCGTTTGCGCCGAAGCATACGTCCATCACCGGGGCGCGGTGCTCGAACGTCCTTACCAAGGAGCCATGGCCGCCCTCGCCCTCGCCTTGCGTGTCGTATAGGTACACATTCTTGTCCCAGGAGGAGACCAGCAGTCGTGTGGATGACCCGGGCGCAAACAAGAGCGAAGAGACTGCATCGTTCGGGGGTTGCGCGAGCTCGAATTGCGACGCTGGTCACTTTGTTTAGCATGCATATCACCAGTACGCTGAACCGCCATCAGGCTTACCCGGCGCCATTGCGTTGCCAACGAATTAGGTAGAAGCTACTACGTGGGATGCAGTAAATAGTCGGGGTTGTCGACTCGACGTTGAAGAGTTTCAAATGATTAAAATCTATAGATATGCTCTTGTGCTTCTTCCTCGTATGTAGGTCCGGAGTAGCTGGTACGTACCGCTAAAGTCAACAGAGCTCCAAGGCAGGGTCAGGTAACATAGGTAAATACTATGTAGGCAAATACTGTATGCAGTAAAGCCATAGCGCGGTTCCGCCCAGCCTCACCGCCCGGAAGTCATGTCCACATGCGCTACGGAGTTGCTCCGTAGGTTGACAATAGTGGCTCCGGTACATAATGGAGGGGCAGAAAAGTACGTACCTCCAATCTTGCCGTGGGGCAATAGTACATATGGAAGGGCATACGTAGAGCTTCATGTTCCTCCAAACACAGATTTCCTCGCATTTTCTCTTGTCGCAAAAGCTCGGGCTTTGCGTTCCCGCCCGCGACTTCAGGAAGCATTTAACCCTCTGACTACAACTCTATAGACGTTGTGCAAACCTAAGACCTTGTCTACGACAATGCCGTTTGCTCAGCTCGTTCTGGGAAGCCCCGGCGCAGGGAAGAGTACATATTGCGACGGAAGTAAGCTCGACGCTTTCCTCAGACGTGGTCCACGGGGACGCTGCTAAATCGCTTGCATAGTGCACCAATTCATGGGAGCCATCGGAAGAGAATGCTCTGTGGTCAACTTGGATCCCGCCAATGACAAGACGAACTATCCCTGTGCTTTAGACATACGCGACCTGGTTACCTTGGAAGAGATTATGGCAGATGACCGCCTTGGCCCCAACGGCGGTGTGCTCTACGCCTTTGAGGAGCTCGAGCATAACATGGAGTGGTTAGAGAACGGGCTGAAAGAGCTGGAGGAGTCCTATGTACTCTTTGACTGCCCTGGCCAGGTCGAGCTGTACACTCATCATAACTCCCTCCGGAACATATTCTTCAAGATCCAGAAGATGGGATATAGGGTAGGTTGTGAAGCTCTCGCCCATACGTATGGGCTTGCTCCTGGGTTCCCGTGTAGCTAACTGGACGTAGCTCGTGGTCGTCCACCTTTCCGATAGCTTCTGTCTTACGCAACCATCGCTTTACATCTCCAACCTCCTCCTCACCCTGCGCGCTATGTTGCAGATGGACCTCCCGCACATCAACGTCCTCACCAAGATCGACAAGGTCGCCTCCTACGACCCTCTTCCCTTCAACCTGGACTTCTATACGGAGGTTCAAGACTTGTCATATCTCCAGCCATATCTCGAGGAAGAGTCGCCTGTCCTGCGCAGCGAGAAATTCGGCCGCTTAAACGAGGCCATCGCAAATCTGGTCGAGAACTTCTCCTTGGTGCGCTTTGAAGTACTAGCCGTGGAGAACAAGAAGAGCATAATGCATCTGTTGCGCGTGATCGACCGAGCCGGCGGTTACGTCTTCGGTGGTGCTGAGGGGGCGAACGATACCGTCTGGCAGATCGCAATGCGCAATGAATCGTCAATGATGGACGTCCAGGATATCCAGGAGCGATGGGTTGATGCCAAGGAGGAGTATGACGCCGCCGAACAAAAGGAATGGGAAGAACAGCTCAGGCGACAGGCAGGCGACGCCGGCACCGCCACCCCGGAGCTGATTCCGGACGACGATGATGAGTTTGACGGTCTGCCTGCGCCGCCGACTCGGGATAGCGGAATTAAGGTGGTGAGGAAGAAGCAATGACAACGAGGCGCCCTTCAACCATCGCCGGCATCTCCCATATCTGCGTCGCTGTACTCGCCTTCATCTGCCGAAACATCCCTCATGGTGACGTCTCGCGTTGGCCGTTTTGTGGAGGTCCCGAATAGGTTGCCCAGCGGGTCCTCGACCTTCTCACTATGCCCGTCGCGGACGGCGAAACAGAGGTCACGAGCGCGACGGACAGCTTCCTCCTCGGCCTTACGGATGGTGCCGCTCACGTGAACGACTCGAAAGGTGCAGGGCTTTCCATTTCTCACGGGGACGCAATTCATGAAGGTGAGCGCAGCCCATACAAGCCTATAGTAGGCGCGGTTGATCCGCAGGATAAACGTAGAGGTTGCCGGAGAGAGGTATTTTACTAGCGACATCGCATGAGCCTGGGACAAGCCGCGATGGTACCGGATGACTCACCGACAAGGCTACCGCCTTCCATCGCACCGGCCCCGTAGTCTCCGAACATGTTGGCGACCTCGGCGCGTATGCCCCTTAGGAGAGCTTGCGGGGTGAGCGCATCGGTGGTGGGCTGGTTGAGGACCACGAGATCCGGGACGCCTGGCTTGGTGCCGAGCTCACCGGGATATAGAATGTTCACCAGAAGGTAACGTTCCTTGATGCGCACCATGGTATGGACCCGAAGTCAAGTTAATGAACTTATCGAAACCAAGTCGGCTTACAAGTCCCATCCACTCGTGGGTTTGCTTGCGTAGGAGGTGATGACTCGTGCGAATGACAATCGGTGTTTGTACCTTCGAGTCGCACCTCTCTTTGTTTAGGAATAGGGCGGGAGGTTTTCCGACTTTCAGAAGCTTTATCTTATCGCTTCAAGTGGGTCACAATTGGTAAAGAGGGACAGGCCACTTTATGTTTGAACCCGGAGTCGAGGAGATTCCTACCAAAAAAGAATCCCGAGAAAATATTCTGAATTCGCGAATGGCAACTAGGCATGTGTTGAGCCTCCTCGGAACAGACTAAGTCTTCGCATAAGCGCAGTATGTAAGACATATATATAGTGTTCTACTGAAAGACAGGAGTCACCAGCGATCCTTTCCTCGTGCCCCGCACCATACGGATATCAGTTAGATCACTACCCTAGTGGGTAGGTAGGTATAAGTGCTGTACATGGAATTGCAACTTAACCACCTCTACGACTAATGTCCTTCAAGCCATCAGATCGCGAAGGAAATATATAGTGTATCAGCTTATAATACATCTGTTGCGTCTCGTTCTATAATTTGTGAATTTGAAGCGCTCCTTTTGAAGATGGCTGGCGACGCTTTAAAAGTCGCGCTTCTCATCGTATCCACTACCGCAGCCAAGGACCCCTCGTCCGATGCGTCAGAGCTGGCATTAAAGGAGGTCCTGGACAAAGAAGGCGGCGGGAAGTGGGAGCTGGTCGACACCAAGATCGTCCCTGATGTGGTTGCTCAGATTCAGCGCCAGATTATACTGTGGGCGGATGCCGCGCCAGAACATATCAGCCTTATCCTGACCACCGGAGGTACCGGATTCGCGACGGCGGACAATACCCCTGAGGTGATTACCCCCAATGCCGTGAGGGCAGCTACCACGTGAGAAACCTCGACGACATGGCGCTGACCAGGTAGGAAAGGCCGTCTCGGCACTACTCCATAAACCGGCACCGGGCTTGGTGCACGGGATGCTCGCCGCTTCCCTCAGCGTCACACCCTGTGAGCGGGCTGGCGACCGAGTCTTGTTAGACTATTGCTAACCGGACATAGTCGCGATGATGTCCCGGCCGGTTGCCGGGGTCAGGAGCAAGTCCGTCGTCATCACCCTCCCCGGCTCGCCGAAGGGCGCCAAGGAGAACTTGCAAGCCGTGTTGAAAACGCTGCCACATGCATGTCTCCAGACCGCGGGGCTGGATTCGAGAACGCTGCACGCGGGCGGCGTCAGGAAACTCGAGGCCGACGCCGGGATCACCCCCGCGGGAGACGGGCATTCGCATTCCCACCACCACCACCACCACTCCCACGGCCACGATTACGATCACGGCCACAAGCACGGACACGGTCACGGTAACCTCGTCAGGCACACGGCGCCCGGCAGCTCTCCCGGTCCGCTGTCCAACGACCCGGCCCTGGGGCCCAGCAGGAGAAACAGGGAGTCGCCGTATCCCATGCTCTCGGTCGAGGAGGCCCTCGCCAGGATCCGGGAGCACGTGCCCGCGCCGCTGGAGGTCGTCGTCTCGAGGGTCGACGAGTCGCTCCCCGGCGCGGTGCTCGCCGAGGACGTCGTGGCCCGGGAGAACGTGCCGGCGTTCCGGGCGAGCATCGTCGACGGCTACGCCGTCGTGGTGCCCCCGGACGGCAACCTGAGGGGCGTCTTCCCCGTCGTCTCCGTGTCCCACGCGGCCCCCGGGGACGGCGAGCCGAGGGCCCTCAGGGAGGGCGAGGTCGCGCGCATAACCACCGGCGCGCCGCTGCCGCCGGGGGCCACCTCGGTCATCATGGTCGAGGACACGGTGCTCAGGACGGCGTCGGAGGACGGCCGCGAGGAGCGGGAGGTCGAGATCCTCGCCGAGGGCGTCGTGAGGGAGGGCGAGAACGTCCGCGAGGTGGGCAGCGACGTGCGCGAGGGGACCACGATCCTCCGCAAGGGGGAGCGCGTGGCGGCGGGCGGCGGCGAGATCGGCCTGCTGGCCTCGGTGGGCGCCGCCGAGGTGCGCACGTACCGGCGGCCCGTGGTCGGGGTGCTGTCGACGGGCGACGAGGTGGTGCCGCACGACCGCGCGGGCGGCCTGCGGCCCGGCGAGGTCCGCGACTCGAACCGCGTCGCGCTGCTGGCCGCGGCCCGCGAGGCCGGCTTCGAGGCCCTCGACCTCGGCATCGCGGCCGACACGGCGCCGGGCGCCCTCGAGGAGGGCCTGCGGGCGGGCCTGCGCGCCGCCGACCTCGTCGTCACCACGGGCGGCGTCTCCATGGGCGAGCTCGACCTGCTGAAGCCGACGGTCGAGCGCGCCCTCGGCGGCCGCGTCCACTTCGGCCGCGTCGCCATGAAGCCCGGCAAGCCGACCACGTTCGCCACGGTGCCCGCCGGGGGCGGCGCCGACGACGCCAGGGTCCTCTTCGCGCTCCCCGGGAACCCGGCCTCCGCGCTCGTCACCTTCCACCTGTTCGCGCTGCCGGCGCTGCACCGCATGGCCGGCGTCGGCGGCGGCGGGGAGGGCCTGCCGCGCGTCCGCGTCGCGCTGGCCCACGACTTCCCCCTCGACCCCGCGCGGCCCGAGTACCACCGCGCCGTCGTCTCCGCGGGCGCCGACGGTGCGCTGACGGCGACCAGCACGGGCGGCCAGCGCAGCTCGCGCGTCGGCAGCCTGCGCGGCGCCAACGCGCTGCTGTGCCTGCCGAGCGGGAGGGAGGGGCCGCTGCCCAAGGGGTCGCGGGTCGACGCGCTGCTCATGGGCCCCGTCAGGAGCGGGCTCTGAGGAGGCGGGGGACTGATTGCCAATTATTATGCTACCCGTACTCGCCTAGCCTTCGGCTTCTTAGCTTGCCCTGAGGCCGGCAATTGAGTTAATTTTGTATTTCAGGAGGTGCCTATACGTGGTGATCTGCAATGCTGCGGGGGTCCATGCCGATCGTGAGAAGTATATATTAGTTTCCTTTTTATGGTAGAGAACAGTCTATAAGTCTATTTGGTAATTCTATGTGTATGTATGCCGAGGGGGCACGGCACCTCTCTCGGCATCTCCGTGAAAGTCTCTCTGAAATTCCACGAGGGGCACGTCGCGCTGCGAGCCGACCCTCAGCTCGAACGGGAACTTGCACGCCTCCCACAGTTCCCGGTGGTTCAGCATGCGCCTCCAGGCCTTGCCGCCGAACCGGCCCCCCTGGTACATGCTGTTGCGGTCGAGCCCGACCGGCGTCGCCTGGTCCGAGTCCCCGTCGACGGGGGGCATCTTGTCGACGGGCGGCAGCTTGTACGGCGCGACCCAGTACGCGTACTGGTAGAAGAGGGCGAATAGCGCGAGCTCGCAGCTCGTCGCCATCATGGGGATGCCGACCTCGAGGTCGCCGGCCGTGAAGACGTCCGACGGCTTCAGGATCTTGAAGCCGTCCAGGAAGATGTATATAACCTGGGTCGCGAGTGAGCGGGCGAGCAACGGAAGAAAGATACAAATATCCTCGAGGATCGGGCCCGAGCGGGAATGGGATTTTCGAGGGGAGGGGTAGCAAGGCCCGCGGCGCTCACCTGCAGTATGATGTACAGCCCTAGCAGCAGCTTGAACGACAGCATCTTGAACAGGGCCCTGTGCGGCCACAGCTCGGGGCGCAGCGGCGCCGAGTGCCGGATCGCGGTGGCCATGGCCAGGGTCATGCTGACGACGGTGCAGGCCGTGAGCCCCATCCTTATAAGGCGCTCCTTCCTGCCGCCGATGAGGCAGAAGTGCGCCATGACCTCGACGACGTTGGCGATCACGGCGACGGCCACGGTGACGACGGGGCCCTGCAGCACGTAGAAGAAGTGGCGGCGGTAGCGCCGCAGGGTGATGCGGCGCTTCCTGTTGAGCGCCACGAAGGGCGCGAGGAAGATGTCGCGGCGGTCGACGGTGCCCTCGGGGGCCAGGAACCGGCAGATGAGGATCCACAGGTTGGCGAGCGCGTAGCCCTGCATGACCTCGATCCACGGCTTCACGAAGGCCCAGGCGTTGTGCTCGTACACGGCCCCCATCGTCAGGATCGCGTACCAGGGCAGCAGGAGGCAGATGCGCATTATCCTGTTAATTTTCCCTTGCGCGTTAGCCACTCCGAACCGACCCCGCCATCTTCTCTTCCCTCTCCGCGCCACTGCTGACGCAGAACGCCGGTGACTAGTAGTAGTGGCGGTGGTGGTGATGATGGTGGGTGATAAGATACGCACTCGAGCTGCTCTAGCGGTTTGCTGAAGTGTAGCGAGTGGGCTGTCATGAGACCCGCTCCCAGGAACGCTGCGAAGCCATTGCAGGTCGCCGACACGATCAGGTTGAGGGTGTAGAAGTCAAACGGTCCGGATATCGGTTCAGTGGGAGCTGCTCATTTTGGTCAAGGGTCAGAAAGACACCATTCGTGGGAGAAAGAAAAGATAGATAGGTGGTCCGATGGACAGGGAGTAAAGCCTCACTCCGATAATATTTGAAGGTTCCGTTGCTGTGACATCCGCTGCTTTCCCTGTGGAAGCCAAAGTGTTGCAACATAACGTGTCCGTTTGCCAACCAGTGGTTCTCCGGCTCGTTCGTTCTATATGCTCCGAAGTGGGACGAAGGGGGCGAGAGAGCCTACGGGATTAGGTTACGCGCGTTCAAGGAATCGGAAGCCCCCCGCCTTGGGCGCGCTCTCTACGCTGAAAATGATCGTCGTGGATTCCAGTAGGTAATCCGGGAAAAGCGAATGACGGGAGGAAGATGTAGAAGAAATTATCGAACGCATTGTTCGTGCTTTTTAGGTGGGAAGAAATGAAACGAGTCGTCTTTATCGCAACCAAACCTACTGTCGGCAGCGGCTAATGGTTGGCTTGGGGCGACGCAATCACGTGGTACAAAGAGGCTTTGAAGATGGTCGGGGTCACATCTTGGCCACGGCCAACCCTGCGATCCCGGCGGGATCGGCATATTTATTATTTATTATTAGCAGGCGCGGACACGGCACTTCCGTAGGGTCTCCGCCCTGGGCTAGTTGTTTCGGTTGTGCATGAGGCCTCATTCACGTAAGTAAGTATTTGGCGTCGAACCCACACAAAGGTAGATACATAGGTAAGTACGTAGCGGCAAGCCGGCATCCTTGCGACAGAGACGAGGCATGCAACTGACCAGCAGGAGTTGGTTGGTCGGTGGGGAGCCGCGTCCATTTCAAGGCAACCTATCCTTAAGCGTATTCGATCATTGTTTATGCATGCTAATGTGGTACGAGACGGACAAAGGGATAACGGGGGTATCTTCAAGACAGCGCTTATAGTTAGGCTATCTTAAGCCTGGAATCCAACCGAGGAGGATGCCGACTTATTTTCTGATCTTTAGCTAATCATCCTTCTTCTTACTCTTGGCCTTCCGCTTTACGGACTCGACGAGACTCGCGAGGTCATCGTTCGGCGGCTCCTTGACCTTCTGCTTCTTCGAGGACCCCTCCTTGGGGTGACGCGGCGGCCGATCCTCGTCGAGCTCCTCGCCGGGCCCGGCCTTGCGTTTCTTCCGCCCCTCCTCCAGGATCCGCTTCATGCCCTCCGTCGCCTTGAACTGCGGGTGCGACGGGTCGATGGCGAACTTCTCGTCGCGGAAGAGCTTGCTGAACCGGTCGTCGCTGACGTCCACCTGGAAGCCCTCCTGCAGGCCCGCGCGGTCCTCGTCCTCGGCGCCCTTCTCACCCTTCTTCTTCTTCTTGTGTTTCTTGGCCTTCTGCTTCTCCGCCCGCCTAATCTCGTTGATGTCGAAGTGGTCGAGGCGCCCTGCCGCGTCCCGCGTCTCGTCGCGCATGATCTCCTTGAGCTGCGCCCTCCGAGCCGCATTCTCGGCGGTTTCGGCCTCCTTCGCTTCCCGCTTTTTGCGGCGCTCCTCTTTCCTCTCGGAGGACTTGTAAGTCTTGACAGGCTCCTCCGCGGTGAAGAAGGGGTCGTCGAAACCGAGATCCTCTCCGCCCCCCTGGGCCGGCTCGTCCTCCTCCTGCTCTGCATCTGGATCTACTCCGTGCCGTCTCGCTAACACCTTCTCCTTCTTCTTCGCCTTCCTCTCGCGTTCCTTGCGCATATACTTTTCTATCGTCGTCTCCTCTTCTGGTTCCTGCTTTTTCTTACTATCATCTCCGCCCATCAACGCGGGGGTAAAGGTAACCTGCACCTCCCCTACAGGTCCGGATCGTGACGGCTTTGCCAAAGGCTCGGAGCCCAGGCCCAGTAGCTCTCGCATCTTTTGCGCCTTCAGTTCCTTCCTGGTCAGCTTGGGCTGCTCCTCCGCCCCTTCGGCCTCCTCTGCCGGGCCGTCTTCATCCTCGCTGTCACTGGCAAGATACGCTCGCATATCGTTCTCCTCGAGCTCGGCCCGGCTACCTGTGAATACTCGCTTGATATCCTCCCGACGTGCTACTTCTTCCGGGTGCATATCCCAAGTAAGTTTCACCTTGGAGTGTTGCAATGCATCGGTGATGAATTCGGTGGGCCTGTAGTCCGACCCGACCTGATCGCATTCGTCCCTCGGCTCGTCGTCGAACGTGACGTCGTCTGGGATGAAGCGGAGGTCGATAAAGTTTGAGGACGATTGATACTCCGTGCCATCCGTTGCCTCGTAGATTTTTTGTGCCGTATTGGTGTCGGAGCAGACCATGACGGCGTAATAGTATCGTAACCGGTCGAGCTGGTAGGCCCGGAGAGCATCGCTGTCGAAGTCTTCGTCGTCGCCCTCCTCGATGATTTCTTTCTTGATCTTCTCTTCGTCGTCCTCGTCCTCCTCATCGTCCTCCACATCGCTCTCGTCCTCTGAATCACGCTCGGGCTCTTCTTGAGGCCTCTTACCCTTCTTGAAGATCTCTCTGGGTGGTCCCTCGAGCTCCTCCCGTTGCATTCGCTCCTTTCCGAATTCGCTGGGGTAGATGGATATCCGCTCGATCCTCCCGCCCTTCGGGACGAAACTAGAGAACAACGCCATCAAGTCTGTCGATTTGATATGGTCCCAGTCGAGGTTGACGATGGCTATCCGTTTCGTAACCTCTCCAGTCTCGACGTCTGCTTGTGCATCCTGCAGCCTCTGCATGCCCGCGGATGTCTCTACCCCTGCTTTTGCCTCTCCCTCGTCTTCTTCTTCGTCGGAATCGGAATCGGACTCGGAGGATGAAAAGCCGCCGCCACGAGCCGGGTCATACTTCGCGTCGGCTTTCCGGAGCTCCCGCTCAACCGCGGCGTCGTCTTCGACCTCGGCGTCTTTGTCTTCGTCATCTTCGTCCTCCTCTCGGTACATGCTCCTCAGCGCCCTCTTCTTGTTGTCGGATTTCAACTTCCGGCCGTACCTGTCGACCTTTGCGCTGGCCGTGAAGTCTTCATCCTTTAGCATGCGCGAGAATCGCTTGTCGATGGTGGTCTTGCTGCGGTTCTTGGACGGGAGCTTAAAGCGAGGATTGGACTCGAAATTGGCGAATCGCGCATCGTTGATCCGGCTTGACGACGAGGCATCTCGCTTCTGGGAGTCCTTCTTCGCCATCGCGGCTCGTGCTGGGGGGGAATATCTGGAAAAGCCGGTGAGCGCGTAACAGGTGCAGCAATCGGCAGGCGCCCTCACCAAGCCGCTATCGTTTACAATCGCAACTTTTTGCATTTCGAAAATTTTAGTGGAGCAACCCGGTGCTGCCGGCATTTCTAGCGCGGCGATCAGGCGGTGAGGCTTATCCCTTACAGGTGGCTCGCCCTAGTGGTGGCGCACATAGCAGCCCTCGAACTGCCCCGCCATGTAAGCAGTAACCGGAGCCGCTACAACGCTCACCTATAATTGATAGGCATTCCATTAATACCGGATGCGCCGAATTTAACTGGCCATTATCGGTCGACTCCTTCTTTTTCGTATTTTATTACCTGGTGGATGGACAACCCGGGAGATACAAGGATGGACCAACAAATGCTTGTCCTACCTGTAGGTACTAGCTAGGTACGTGTAGAGGCTGAAGCTGCTCCGTCATCATAAGCTGCCATCGAATTAGCGGCAGAAGAGGGGACGGTCGGCCTGTTACAGCTGGACTCGTGAATCAGCCCTATGTAACATCCCATCCGGGCTTGACATGCGTCACACCCGGACCTGTCTGGATTCCCTTCCGTCTTTCCCGCCTATATTTATCGACTTTTGCACACGCTTTTTCCGAGAACATTTCGATCGGCATTTAACCAGACCATTCGTACGTACTATATGGTTCCTCACCCCACGTGCCCATTGAATCATTTCTTAAATCTCCCCATCCTCGGCTTTAGCCCCTCCAAAACCGATGATGTCCTTTGACAGCTTTCTCCGTAAGGCGGGTGACGCCATCAAGGACATCAAGGACAAGTTCGTGGAGGAGGACGAACATTCCCATTCTCACGAAACCGAATGCCAGCACCCAAACACCAACCACCGCTTTCAATCCGCCTTTGAACAATCTAGCGGTGATGTCAAGTGGTACGTCGATGGCGCCTCGTATTTCTGGGCCGTCTCCATGGCCCTCGAAGGTAAGCTTATACACGTGATTACCGCTCCTTTTTCTTACCGCGCGTTGGCTCTTTTCTAACATGGAACAGAGGCTAGGGAGAGCATCTATATTCTCGATTGGTGGCTGAGCCCTGAGCTCTATCTCCGCCGACCTCCTGCCCGCAATGAGAAGTATCGTCTTGATAACATGCTCAAGGCTGCTGCGGAGCGGGGCGTTCGGGTCTGTGTGATCGTTTACAAGGAGGTCACCCTAGCTCTATCGTGTAAGTCAGCATCTCGGAAGGCGTCAGAATAGTGAATAGCTTTGCTGACTCCTGTCCTTTTCAAGGTGACTCTCGGGTAAGCCTGCAATTACCGCAATGTTCATGATGCCAAGGCTGATTAGTTTCTCTAGCACACAAAGCATGCCCTGGAGGCTCTGCACCCAAACATCAAGGTGTTTAGGCATCCCGATCACGTTCCGAACAGGAAGGAACTGGTGAATAGCTTCGCCGGCATGTCGCTGAACCCCTTGTCACTTGCCAAAGCCTCCACCGACGCCTTGACTTCTCTGTACGGCTCAGTTGGTGACAGCGTCTTGTTTTGGGCTCACCATGAGAAATTATGTATCGTTGACCGCAGGCTCTGCTTCATGGGAGGCTTGGATATGTGTGGGTAAACCATTCCAGATGCTACGAGCAGACGCACATTAACGGAAGGCTAGGCTTTGGAAGATGGGACACGTCGAGTACGGCCAACCTTCGCATCATGGAAGGGACTAGATCGATGCTTACGAATCGCCAATAGGTCACCCCATTGCTGATGCCCACCCCGGAAACCTGGACGCCATTATCTTTCCAGGCCAGGACTTCAACAATGCGCGAGTCTTCGACTTCGAGGGAGTCAATAACTGGAATCATAACCAGCGTGAGTGAAAGCCACGTGGCATGGCAAATACGGTGTCGCTTACGAGAGTACAGTTGACCGAACCAAGAGCTCTAGAATGGGCTGGTCCGACATCTCGATCTCCATGAAGGGTCCTATCGTCGACAGTCTCCTGGAACATTTTAGCGACCGATGGTAAGTTCCCCTAACTCGACGAAGGACACCCTCTACTCTGCGAAATTACGCTTCTTTTTCTAGATGTACAACCGCCAGCCTAGGCAGCCTGTTGACTTGGTCTCAGGAACTTCATCTTTGACGAGAAGTACACGGCCAAGGATCCCGGCAAGTACGAACGGATAGAGTTGCGCCGAAGTGGCAGCCGAGGTCATCATCATACGCTTGACGACATGTCGGAACGCTTCCAGAGGGGATTCCGGAGGGTCATGGGCGAGGATGAATATGAGGACCGCGAGAGGAGATATGGTGGCGGTTACGACAGCCCCCGCGCGGCCTCGATTCAGCTTTGCAGAAGGCGAGTTTCTATTTGGCTGGCTTCCGTGGGTTCATTGACTAATTGGTCATTTCAGTTCCTGCGAATGGTCCGGGGGACATCCTACGGAACACTCTATCGCCAATGCGTATATTGAAATCATTGAAAATGCAAGACACTTCGTCTACATTGAGAATCAGGTCCGCTGCTCTTAATAGAAATATGGGCGGCCTCGAGTACGCTGACGATTTATAGTTCTTCATTACGGCCACGTCAAATGAGCAGCGTCCTGTCCAGAATAGGATCGGTTCCGCCATCGTCTCGCGGATCCTGCGTGCCCATGAAAATGGCGAAAACTTCCATATCATCGTCGTCATGCCGGCTGTGCCGGCTTTCCCCGGGGATCTGAAGTCGGATGACGCTCTTGGCACCCGTGCTATCATGGAATTCCAGTACAACAGCATCTGCCGCGGCGGTCACAGTATCATCGAATCGCTCCAGCAGGCAGGCGTGCGGGATTGGGGCCGCTACATCCACTTCTACAACCTCCGCAACTACGATCGCATCAACACCTCCTCGACCATGAGAGAAGCTGAGCGCGAAGCCGGCGTCTCGTATGAGCACGCCAGACGGGACTATGATAGCAGACACGGCGAGAGCCGTGGGAGCTACGGCGGCCGCACCTATGAAGAGCGCGGCGATGGCGACCGTGGCTATAGAGGTGGTTACCGAGAAGAAGGTCGCGAGTACGACGACCCGGGCCGCTATAATGAATACGGCCAGCTCCGCCGGGATTATGATGAGGACGATAGAAGAGACCGCTATGGCTACAGTGAGGGTCGCTCAGACGAGCAGTACGGACGGCCGAGACGTAACTACGATGATTCATATGGCAGTGGATACGACGGAGGCCGCGAAAGATATAGTGGTCGCGAAGATTATAGTGGCCGGGACAGATATGGAGGACGCGATGATTACGGAGGCCGACGTGAGGACTATGGTGGTCGTCGTGAAGACTACGAACATCGACACGAAGGTCGACACGAGAGGTACGGCGGTGACCGTGAAGGGGCGTATGGCCAAGGGCGCTCGGAAAGGCCATACGAGCGTTACCAATCCGCTGCTGCCAAGGTCGAAAACCGGACTTGGGACACGGTTTCGAGCTGCTACATGGAAGGCGGTACGGATATCCGCGAAGTCCCTTGGCAGGGCAGCGAGGAGGAGGAGATGAACTCCTTCGTCTCCGAGGAGCTGTACGTCCATTCCAAGGTACTGATTGCCGACGACCGGATCGTCATCTGCGGGTCGGCCAACATCAACGACCGCTCGCAGCTCGGCAACCACGACAGCGAGATCGCCGTCATCATCGAGGACCCGGAGCCCGTCGAGACGACCATGGGCGGCCGCCCCTTCACTGCGAGCAAGTTCGCGGCCTCGTTGCGCCGCTCCCTCTACCGCAAGCACATCGGGCTGATCCCGGACCAGCGCTGTGACAGGCCGACGCGCGGCTGGACGCCGGTCAGCGTGGACCCCCAGGACTACGACTGGGGCTCGCGCGGCGACCGGCTCGTGGCGGACCCGATGACGCATGAGTTCTGGGACCTCTGGCTCGCCACGGCGCGCACCAACACGCAGGTCTTCGACAAGGTGTTCCACGCGGTGCCCTCGGACCGGGTGCGCAACTGGGAGCAGTACGACGACTTCTTCGGCCGCCGCTTCGTCATCCCGGGGGTCAAGTACAAGGAGGGCGAGACGGAAGGCCGCGTCGAGTACGGCCACGTCGTCCGCGACGAATTCCCCGGCGGCGTACGCGAGGTCAAGGAGTGGCTCAGCCGCGTCCGCGGCACCCTCGTCGAGATGCCGCTCCACTTCCTTGAAGACCTCGGCCAGGACCTCGCCTTGGAGGGCGTCGGGCTGAACTTCGCCACCGAGGAGATCTACACGTAAGACAGAGAGAGAGAATCAGGAACATAGGCGGCATCGCGGAAATAAAAGACGCGGCGGCGGACAGGTTTCTTGGGAACGGCTTGGGTCTATCTCGGTTTTGGTGTTTAGATCTCGCTGACAAGATGGTAGTGTGGGTACCTCGGACTTTTCTCTTATCCCTCCCTCCCCCACACGGTGGTCTAGTGTATTTTCTGTCGGCGAAGTGCCGGGCGATGTCCTTGTTTGCGCCGGAAGTTATGGAAGGCTAGGGGAGTGGATAGATAGGGTACAGAGTAGACTGCTTCCCATATACCCGGCCTAGTATATCCGTTAGCAGAGAGTAAACTAGGAATCCGGTGCGTATAAGCTTTATTCCGCGTCAAACTTACTTACCCCTGTCTTTGATACGTAGATTGACGACGAGGGCGTGCATACCGATTACCCAGGTACCTGGTTCGGCCTAGACGAGTCAGTAAAACGCACTATACAGAGAATCTAAGAAACCAGATGAGCGACGACGACGACGACGACGGCGACGGCGATACACACCCACATGCACAGTCGATAGGAGCAACAAGGGACGGCGCGGGACGGCACGGCTTAACGGAACAGAGCCAGATGTGGTAACGAATAACAGTATTATTACGAGAACGGGCGAGGGCGAGGGCATGGATGGCTTGCTTGCTAGGATGCCCCCCGGATGCCCGGCCCACACATCCATCGATCCGTCCAAATCATCCGCCTGTCTAGGTATCTATCACGGATCTAGCCGCGCATTCCGTCGAACGCTTACAGAAGTCTCTAGCGGCGGTGGGGGTGAGGGTGGTTTGGCATACCCGCCGTTCCGGACGTTCGTCCACCGCCGTGGCGGGCCTACGTCGGCTACGTGGTGCCCCTACCACCACCTCCTCCTTACGCCCTTTCCACCTCCCCTTCGATCCACCTAATCCCTCAGCCCGGTTAATCGTCGCGCCTTGCCCATTTGCAGCCGTCAAAAAACAGATCCCCTCCCCCCTCCCCGACCCAACCACCGCGGGGCGTAAGCTGAGTGCCGATGCAAAAAAAACAAAGAAAGAAAATCAAAAAGGACTTCCCCGTATCCAGAGGAAACCCAAAAAACACGCGCGCCGCTCTGTAGGTGGTGTAAGTGTGTGCGGTGGGCGAGTGTGGTCGATACGAGATTCTATGCAAGTCTCCTCCTCTCTGGTTGGGTGCGCGTAATATGTATGTGCGTGTATGTGCGTGATTGGTGCAGAGGGCGACGGACATGAGAGTAATATACAGAAACTCCCGCTTGATGTAAACTCCGAAACCCCCTCCCCCTTCGTTAACTGGTCCTCGACGTCCTCAAGTCCGCCTTAGACTGGTTCATCTCTTTTTCGAGAAACCGACGTCTTCAGTCCGTCTTGCCGTTGGCGGTGTTTCCAAGGAGACCCTCCCTCAGCTCCTTGATGGGGATGTTCTCTTCTAAACGGAAGGCTGCCCGGTTTCTCCGCATACGCCCCCTGAATAGGGAGAATATGCTGAGGGCGAGGCCCAGTATACAGCCACCGCTAAGATACGGGTGTTCGAAGAGGGTCATACGGATATCAAAGATGATCTTCTCGATGCTCGAGATGGTGAGCTTGGGCTTAATCTCGGGCGGCGAGGCCGTGACCTTTGATATGGTTTCGAGGATCGAAGTTCGCGAGGGAATGATGTAGTTCCCGGTGATTGTCGTGTCCCAGTATCGTCGGTTCTGATCTCCGTTAGCAAACATGCGAATGGACTAAATATGACTTGTTGAACTTACGTCTTCGTCATTGATGATGACCCGTTCCCCGTCCCTAACGTCGATGCCGTAAGTGGTACGAATCCATCTCTGCCAGAAAACGCCGTCGACCCACGCAAAAGCGACTTCCTTGCGGTCCGACTTGTCCATGCTGATACGGATGCTCTTGGCCGCCCGCAGAGCCCGTTGGTCGTTTCGGTCCTCTGCTTCCTCGATACGAAGCTGCTTGGAGTCTCTGAGGTTCTGTCTCTCGAGTTGGAACAACTGTATCTGCTTGTCCATCCACTCGTTCGCGGCCGTCTTCATCTCACGCTTGGCGCTCTGGAAGGACTCTTCGTCTTCCCTGTTCAGAATTCCAAGCACCACGATCTTACCATCCATGATCTCCCGGGCGTTTGAGGCCGTCATCTCAGGGACGATAGGTAGCCAAACCGACTTCATCCAAGTTAACACCTGATGCGTGTTCCGCATCTCGCCGGGAGTCAGGGGGGTGTAATACGTCGGGCGCCCTTCCCGGGAAACCAATAACCTCGGCCACGTAGTAATCTTGAACCTGTCGTACAGCGCAGGATCCCGGGTCTTGACTAATCTGGCATGGCCAATAAGGCTCAGTGGGAGTCTTTCCAGGGCCATGAAGTCTTCGCTCGTCGTGGCATGGTCGTAGAAATAGACGAAAATGACATCCTCCTTCTTCTCAAGCGCCTCCAAGGCGGCGGCATCGACATCCTGAACACCGTTGCAAATTTCCAAAGCCTTCTCGGCGTATTGCACGAAATCCCCCAGGCCGCGAAGACCGTCGTATTCCACCCGCTCGCCACCCCTGAAGAAGAGGATGCTCGGGTAGCCTCGAAGCCGTACGTCTTTGCACAGCCTCGATTCGACATCGCAGTTGACCTCGCCAATATTGAGTTTGCCCTTCATTTCTTTGGCTAGCTGCTGCCAGTTCGAAGCCATAGCCTGGCAGTGGTGGCACCAGGGCGCGTAAAACTTGATGAACCATGGCTCCTGTGTCATGGTCACAAGAGTCTGGAAGCTCTCGGCCGAGAGGGAGACGGACACGCCTTGTGGATTGGGAGTAGCAGTAGGCTTGGCTGGTTTCTTGGCCTCGGAGGGTTCAGATGCAACCTTGGACGGTCCGGAGGCAACTTTGGCGGACCCCGGCTCGGCTTTGCCGGCCTTGCCGCCCTCGTCGGTTTTGTCAGTCTTGTCGGTTTTGTCGGTCTTGTCGGCCTTTTCGACCAACTCAGAGGACGGTGTCGAGGTAGCGCCAGGTTCGGGCAGCAGGAGTTCCTTTGGCCGGGTACCGGGCTTCTGTTTCTCCAGTGCGCGCTCAATAAGTCCAGAGATCATGGTCATGTTCTTGTTGCCCTTAACGAAGTCGGCTTTTTTGCCATCTACGAACAACGAGGTCTGGGGATATGAAGTGATATCGTGCTGAGTGCACAGGTCGCCATATGCAATACAATTTAGCGCGCCGAATTTTATGTCGTAAAACTTCTCGAAGGGAATTTCGCCGGACTCGGTTGGAACTTTTGATGTGTAATAGTACTCATATAGGGTCTGGTACGTCGGAGCGAAATCCATACAATGTGGGCACCAAGGACTTGAATATCAGTTAGTAGACTGTCAACACGAAGCGTGTATACAAGCAAGTGCCCCGGCGACCGTAAATGAGCAGATATCTACAAAGCATGGGGAACCGAACGGGAGAAGGCAGGAATCTGGATGGGTGGCGCGCGCACCTAAAATATTTTACCACTAAATTCTTCGACGCCTTGGTCTGCTTTTCGAAGTTGTCGGGCGTTAGTTCGAGTAGAGGAGGGACGCTCTGTCCATTGAATACGGTGTTTTCTCGCTCAGGCTCAGGGTCGGTTTCTGCATCCTTTGCTTGGGCCGCTCCTAAGGCGGACGCGCCTAGGAACAGGGCAATAGTAGACAGCCTCATGGCTACGGGGCTGCGAAGGGATATCGCGAAGGTCTAACGAGCGTCTTTATAACGGATCCGTGATGGCGGTTGGTGAGCGGTGAACTAGGCCGATGGGCAGTATTGGGTCGTTTGCCGACGCCGCGTGCGTTGTCGAAGAGACAAAATGCCAGCAACGAGGATAGAGCGCGAGCTGGCGCGTGTGATGGTGGTGAAGGGTTAATTAGAGGCAGCAGGATGCGAAAAGTCGTCAGCCGCTAGGTGACCGGACTCGGTATTGATTGGTACTTTAGATAAGGCGGGAAAGGGGGCAAGGAGCACCGCGCGTCACGGGCTGTACCTTGAAGATCGGGGTCTCGGTATGTACGTAGTAGAATTCGAGCCAGAACTACAAGGAGGAATGGAAACGAGAATATCGGCAGCAGAGATATTAAACGAGCCTTATCTTCGCCTTCGAAGGGGAATAATTAAATCCGTAGATCGTCAACAGCCGTCCCTCGCTTCTCAAAAACGTCGGTTTATAGTGTACCAGGAGGAGAAGAAAAGAATAATAATAGATTTTGGCTTTGTGAGGTGAGAAAGGCCCGAAACGCTAAGAGGAAAAGGGACCACCTGTGTAAATGGTCTAGACTCCAAACTTCTGTATGGCTGGAGTCTACTGGTCCGGCTGGGACCAGGGCGCGTCGTACACTGCTGTTCCTGGCTACGCAGATTCATACATGTATGGGAACAAAAGTACTTGAGGCTACTACTACCTAGGTACGCTATTGCACTCCCGCCCAAAAATACGGTACACTTGCATATACGAATGCACCGGACGCGAGACCACCAAAGGTTTATGCATATGTATTTTGCATACAAGGTTATCAGCTCGGAGTCAAAGAAAACCTGATCCTCGACATCAAGCCACGGCACTGATTGTTGTGGCTTCCTTTATGTGCATTGTAAGTATTTAGGCAAGGAAGGTACCTGAAGCTACCTATGCGATTCCAGATTCAGCATCTCCGTGGTTGATGGCGCCGCATTCCGACACTCGTTCTCGCCTGTAAGATAGGCAGGCCTTTCCCTCACCAGGCCCTAGGATTACCGTCTTTGCGCTTATTGTGTTGCTGTGCTGCATGCAACTTGGCAAGCACGCACGCCAACCACAGTAGGCAACGGCCAGTGAGACGCCAAGCCATACATAGCTACCTTACCTGGTGAAATAACACTTGTGGGAGTCCACGCAAGAGATTACGGAGGACGTGGTTGTCCAGGTTGAGTGGGAAGTCTCCGGACCTCCCTATAGATCCCGGGCCCGGGTTTTTACAAGCCAACGGCGTCGATGCAGGTATCCGTCTTCGGACCTCCTACCCGGGTACTCGCCCGGCCTTTGTGTTATTCCCTGTCATTTAAACCTACAACAAGCATCTCGCTCACATCAACGACAGGGCATCATCACCTTAAAATGACAGAACCCCCAGCGAAGCGCCGACGCCTCAGTGATGGAGACGGAGAACCCAGCGCCAGGGGGGATCCGGCCCGGGTCCCAAAATCCTTATCGCGCGCGGTCAGCCCTCCGATGAGGAGGAGGAAGGAGACGGCCGAACGCGTGCTGATCCCGTCGCCGTTCCGGCTGACGACGATTCGCGACCTCCCGCAGGAATCTAACGCCGATGCCGTCTCCCTCGGAGACCTGCTCGGGGATCCGCTTATCGCCGAATGCTGGGAGTTCAACTACCTGCATGACGTGGATTTCCTCGTGAGCCACTTCGACGAGGACACGAGGTCGCTTACCAAGGTCCATATCGTCCATGGTTTCTGGAAGAGAGAAGACCCGAACAGACTATTTCTCGAGGTAAGACTTCATTCACACCTGCCAGATTCTCGTCTCTATCACCGATGGTGGGTTCTGTTTGCAAGCGAGAATGGCATACGCGCCATATAACATGGCTTCTTCTGCTTTGTTGGAGCGTGAAAATGCAGTAGGGCCCACAAGTGACTCTGTAAACGTAGTCGCTGTTTTACCCATGGAAGAAAATCATTCGCTCCTAGATTTCCCTGATCACGATGTGATGAGCAGCGCTAGCAGCTGTGCCTCGTTCTAGAGGTATCACCAGACGAAGGCGCCCTATGCTGACGACCAAACAGCAACAGGCAGCCCAATACAGTAATGTCACGCTCCATACGGCGTTCATGCCCGAGATGTTCGGGACGCATCACTCGAAAATGCTCATCCTGATCAGACACGACGACACCGCCCAGGTCATCATACACACGGCCAACATGATCGCCAAGGACTGGACGAACATGACAAACGGGGCTTGGGTCTCGCCCCTCCTGCCCCGCTCCGCCTCCGCCGCGCGGGATGGTGCGGTCGAGATCGAGTCGACCGACGCGGCGGCCATCGGGAGCGGGGAGAGGTTCAAGGCCGACCTCCTCAGCTACCTGCGCGCCTACAACGCGAAGCGCGACGTCTGCGGGCCCCTGGTCGAGGAGCTGCGGAGGTACGACTTCTCGGCCGTGCGCGGCGCCCTCGTCGCCAGCGTGCCGGGCAAGCACGACGTCGGCGACGAGCCGCAGGTGACGCGGTGGGGGTGGGCCGCCGCCAGACACGCCCTGAGGACCGTCCCCTGCCACCACCAGCAGCAGGCGCCGGGGAAGAAGAACGCGGAGATCGTGGCGCAGGTGTCGTCGATCGCGACGCTGGGGGCGAGCGACGCCTGGCTGAGGCGCACGCTCTTCGAGGCGCTCTCGGCGACGGCGGCGGGGACGGGGAAACCGAAGCCGGACGTCAGGGTCATGTTCCCGACCGCCGACGAGATCCGCCGGTCCCTCGACGGCTACGCCTCGGGCGGCTCAATACACACGAAGATCCAGTCGGCGCAGCAGAAGAAGCAGCTGCAGTACCTGCGGCCCATCTTCTGCCACTGGGCCAACGATTGCGATAGGGGTGTTTGTAAGTCCCGGAATCCAGGCCCCCGAGTGCCTTTTCCTTCAAACCTCCTCCTCCCCACCGTCCACCTCCCTACCTACCTAACCTAGTCCAAGTGAGCTAATCAATCATGCTACGTAAAAGTACAGGACGGACCCGCGCGTGACGGGGGCCGCAAGCGCGCCGCGCCGCACATCAAGACGTACATCCGCTACTGCGGCGGGGGCGGGGACGGGGACGGGGACGGCGAGAGGACCGCGATCGACTGGGCGCTCCTGACGTCCGCCAACATCTCCAAGCAGGCCTGGGGCGAGGCGGCGACGAACAACGGCTCCGGGCAGATCAGGATCGCGTCCTGGGAGATCGGCGTGCTGGTCTGGCCGGAGCTGCTCGCGGGCCGCGACGCGAGGATGGTCGGCACGTTCGGGAAGGACCTGCCGGGCAGGGACGACCTCGACGGCGACGGGCCGCTCGTGGGCCTGCGGGTTCCCTATAGCCTCCCCCTGCAGCGATACGGCGACGACGAGGTGCCCTGGGTCGCTACGGCGAGTTATAGCGAGCCGGATTGGAAGGGACAGACGTGGGAAGATCCGTGACATGGATTGATGGCAGTGTCTTGGGCTTGCGATGGATGGTCCCCAGACGGAGAGGTCGCGGGCGGTCACGGCATAACCTTTAGCACGAGCGTTGGTTTGCTCTTTACCTTAACATGAATAACGTAGAGGTATCCGAACAGGAGGGCCAAGAGCCTCTCTCAGACACACCACGAAGTTCTCCCAAAGCCGGGACAAGCGAATCCAGATATCAGGCTCGCAAATATATTGTCGTTCATATGATGACGGGTATTTCTTTCCGCGTCTCTCGCGTACAAAACTTTGGAGAAGAGCTAATGCCACATATTTCATGAGATCGGCAGCCGGGTTTCCATCCACGCAAGCCCATTTTCCATTCAATCTACGAAGTGCCGACGGCCTCGGGCTCCTTGTTCGCGTCGTAGCCGTACTTGGTCTTCATCTCCTCGACCTTGGCGATGTACTTCTCCTGCGCCTGCTCCGGCGTGACGCCCTCGTCCACCGCCTTCTTCCAGGCGTTGTACTTGGCCTTACCCTTTTTCAAGGCAGAAAGGAATCCTGTCAGCGACACATGACCTCCGTATGTCTGTGGGCTAGACATCTTGTTCGGCAGGGGTATTGGGACGGTGGGGATGTACCTTGAGGTCGAACATGCCCGGAGCAGTCGCCTTGTTGATGTCCTCGCCGTTCGCGATCTTGTAGAAAGCTGATCGGCTTCGGCGTTAGCTAGCTAGCCTTTGCTTGCGTCTCTCTCATCACCTGCGCTTCGCAATGGGCGAACGAGCGAGAGCTGCGCGGAGAGGAGAGGGGTGCCGACGGATGACGACGTACCGTACAGGTCGAGCAGGTCCTCGTTCGTGGGCTTGCTGGTCAGCTTCTTGGAGTCGTCCGCCGCCTTCTGGAATGCCTCGCTGGTCGCCATGGTGTCCGTCGTCTCTTTGGAGTGAGGGGGTAGGTACGGAAAAGATCAACTTGCGTCCGCGGTCTTGCTCTGGTTATGCCGTTCTCCCAAATTAGATGACAGCCCAGCGATGTCAGATGTTGTTTGCCTACTTAAGTATATATCGAGCTTCCTCGGTAGTATTACCTGAGAGGGAGTTTCTACCTAGGTTATCAGTCGAGGGGCTGTTCCTCTTGTTGGGGGTAGAGCTGGCGGGGTTCGGCTCCAAAGCATGTGCGTCAAGTGTTGAGGAATTTCCCGAAAGGGGAATGTAGGGAGGGGTAGAGTTACGTCTCCCGTGCAATGGTTGGACGGGGTTTAGCTCTGCTCCTTGGCCCCGCTTTATTAGGTACAATATTACAATCGCGGGGTCTATTGGAGCTTCTGAGGCTTTCACCACCTTCAAACAACATATTTATTGCATTATATGAACGGCATCCTTCCATTGTATAGTATAAAGCACACCGGGCCTCATACGCCCGCAAGGAAGCGCCTGTCTCGTCACCATGGAGCTTCATGTAGACGCGTGTCTTCTTCACCTCGGTACCTGAGCGACCAGATGCATGATGATCAATGTAAAACCCCCTCTGGCCCCATACGGCTTTCTACTTCATAATACATCAAGTGATGGAACACCACCGAGAAGGCCGCTTTTGGTGTAAGAAATTTCGTTAAGGCATCCAATCACTTGAGCGAAAATCATATTGGCATAACGGCTGACCCCGCGAATATCGTATTTCCTTTCCCGCGTGTTACTGTTCATGTCTTCATATGCTCTAGGCCCATCTAATCTTTCCTTCCAAGTCCTGCCTGGGCCCACATAGCACTGAGGCCGGGTGATGATATGTGTTACGATCTTTCCTCTCGAGTCACTTAGCTGTGATCTGCAGTTTGCTGCCGTCTTCTTACCACCGCTTGCCAAAATGCAGAACCAGAATGTATCCTGGACATTCCATACGTGGGTAACACCACATACTGTATCAGCTGATAAGAGCTTACGTGTATAGCACCGAACTTCGGGCCAGGAGAGCATGCGAAGACATGAAGTCGTTTCTGGTCTCTTCTGCGCGCGCGATATTAGAAAAGGGCCCTCTAAACCGTATCATCCCTCCAGGTCGGGGTCAAAATAATTGTGAGGCATTACCCCTAACCCCTTAAACCTCAGCAAAATGATATCAATGGATAAACCATTCTGTATCTGCCGACTCCAGAGTATACATTACTTGATAGGTTATCGAACAGGCAAGTGGACATTCCCAATCACTTCTTTTTAAGCGTTTTGCTTAATTTTTTAAAAAAAAAAAAAAATCATTGCGAACAGTTGCAGCGGAATACGTTGCTCGGAAGCAGTGTATGGGTGTGTCGATTATTTTGTCCACGACTAAGGTAGCCTTGGAAATCCGGAAAGCGCTCACGTTCAACTAAAGCCGTTCGTAGTCAGGTGGCGACGATCCCCTGGTTTGCTCAATAATCGCCTGACAAGAATGTGTTTACGACGAACATACTGTAGACTAGCTAGAATTGAACTCAACCTATGAAAAAGAATGGGGCATCCCGCAGAGCCTAGCATTAGTTTTGCTTTAGACGTATGCGGATTACGGGGGATCCTACGGTAGGCTGAGCTTGACAGCAATGTCGGTAGGTAGCCATCTAAATGACCAGCTCCACTTTCTTCCGAAGCCCCAGGAACCGAAGCCTTTAACTAAAATCGGCAACTCTTTTTTATTCCATACCCCCACCGTCACCCCCTGATAAGGCGTATGGCTTCAAGGCACTTAGAGCCTTGCCTCTTGGCGAGATCTTTATTAGTCAGTATTACAAATTTCGCAAATTTCATTACATGATTGCTAACGAACTGCTGATATTGTATAATGATTTGTGACCGAAGTCTTCTTACATGCATTTGACCACAAAACTAGCTAATGCGACCTCTAACAATACATCCGGTAACTACCGTTTCAGAGAACAGTTGAAGTTATTGATCCGCTGTATACCACGTGGGGAGTACCGCTACAAAAGTCAATTGGATGTCACGGTCGGACTTCGACTAGGGTCAAAACTCAGGATACCTAGTACACATCAAGAACAAAAGACATACGTGACAAACCGTAGATGTGCATTTAAGTAACGACTATGTAATAGACAGCTAACCTGATGCTTCGCTTACGTTACAATAGCCCTTTATGCCCTGCCTATGTGCCCGGTGGTAAGCAACTTCGGATTCTAGAACTGTCTAACGTAAACCAGCCCTATGAATGGCTTGTTAATAGTGACAGGGGACAGTGTCCGATGGGGTCAGCAGCGCAAGGCATCTGGAAACTCCGTCTACTCCTAGGGGCCGAGAACCTTATCCCGACCTCGCATTGTTTGGGTCCCAGGGGATTAGACCCCTTGTTTTATTATATAGGAACCCGGTATTTGTGGAGCTCTTGTGCTGACTATCACGAGTTTCCTTCTTGTACTGATTTATACGACTGCTGAACAATTCGCTTGGGGTCAAGGTAAGAAGGTACATAATCTATGACAAACAGATCTCGGAAGGCTACAAGACCTTCCCGCAGTAAAACAAGGGGTCGGGCGTAGTGTAAGTGCTCGATATGCAGCGTCTTGTATCACAGCAGGCAAGAGCCTGCGAGTATAAAATGAAGACCCTCCCGGACATCCCGCGGGCGACGAAACATCTTCATCTTTGCTTGAGATAAGATTTCCAATACAATACAATCTTTTGGGTTTATTTTATTTCCTTGTCGAACCTCTGACCCCCCATTCCTTCCTTGACCAAGCGACCCTCGCCACATTCTCTACGCGACAGATTCCCACCTCGTGTGGTACACGCTACTTTACCAGCTTCGGACTTCGCCAACTTCGGGATTCATAGAATCCGACGAGCCCGGATACAATAATGGCGAAGACAATCGTTGTTCTTGGAGGCGCCTTTGTCGGCATCCAAGTTGCGCATAGACTGCTTAAACATACCAGAGCAAGGTTCCCGGATCTCAAGGTTATCCTGGTTTCCAAGGTAAGAGGAACCGATTTTCAAGCCGACGAGCCCCGTATACCTGGCACAAGTTACACCACGCATATAAGCCGCCCATCCAACACTCCGCATAAGGTCATGTTGGGTTGCGCGATCTTGTTTATTCTCAACTCAGACCTCCCCGAACATGTTGCGGCGCGAATACTGAGTCGTATGATAGAATAGCCATTTCTTCTGGAACCTTGCGTCGGTCCGGGCCATCGTGCCGGGCGTGTTGAAGGAGGAACAGTACAGCCTCCCTATCGCGGACGGCTTCAAGCAGTACCCGGCGGACTCGTTCGAGTTCATCGTGGGCAGCGCCGAGGGCGTCGACGTCGACGCCAAGACGGTCAAGGTGGCGGCGTCGGGCGGGGAGGAGCGGACGCTTACCTACGACCACCTGGTGCTGGCCACGGGCACCCGCAGCGTCGACGCCGCCGTGCCGTGGAAGGGCAACGGCACGCACGAGGAGGTCGCCGCGCGGATCGCGGCGATCCAGCAGAAGGTGGCCGCCGCCAAGCACATCGTGGTGGGGGGCGCCGGCGCGACGGGCGTCGAGACGGCTGCCGAGCTCCGCTTCGAGTACAAGGACAAGACGGTGGTGCTGCTCTCCAAGGAGGCCGAGATCCTCGGCGGCGACAGCATCGCGGCCGGCGCGCGCTCCGAGCTGAAGAAGCTCGGCGTCGACATCAGGACCGACGCCCGCGTCGTCGGCTCCGAGACCCTGCCCGACGGCAGGACCGAGGTCGCGCTCGCCGGCGGCGAGAAGATCGCCACCGACCTGTACCTCCCCGCCATGGGCGTCGTGCCCAACACCGAGTACCTCCCCGAGAGGCTCCTGACGGACCGCAAGTTCGTCGACGTCGACGAGTTCTTCGCCGTGAGGGGGGCCAAGGACGTCTGGGCCGCCGGCGACATCGTGTGGAAGCCGAAGGGCAGCTTCGTGCTCGCCGACATGCAGGTGAGTTTCCCTTTGTTTGCCGTCTCCATAGCATGGCATACGCGTGTCGAAGGATAGCTGACTTGTCGGGCTTAGGCCGCCGGGGTCTGGAAGAACATCGACCACGCGCTCAAGGGTAAGTCCCCGGCCGTCGTCAAGACGCTCCCCTTCGACGTCTTCATGTGCGCGACGGGTCGCAGCCGCGGCGTCGGCCGCATGGGCGTCGTCAAGGTCTTCTCGACCATGGTGTACATGATCAAGGGCAAGACTCTGGGTGTGCAGAGGCTGCCGGGCTACGTCAACGGTAGCGCCTTTTAATGCCGCGCAAGAGGGGTTCGTGGGGGAGCCGGACCCTGAGATGAATTCGGTCGGAGCCGTCTACGGGATTACAGGCGTGGGATGCTTATGATGCCTTTAGCAGTTGCGGTGATGGTGTTGGCAGACGACGGGGGTCGAGCATGGATCGTAATACCCTAGATACCCTAATAGTCCATGTTTAATCCACGATAATTACGACTTGAAGAGTCCCGCGCTACAAGAATCGGAGTCCCAATTCTCGTATATCCAGATTCCTAATTAACCCATGAGCCAGCGGGACGAATTAAGATACAGTCCTCAGTTGAACGCCCCGCAAAAGCAACGCGGGGGGGAAAGACGCTGCCGCCGCCGGTAATTAGCGACTGCCGCTACAGACGGGCCTCGGCCCGGATAGGACCCCGTGGCAATTATCCTTCCATCGTTCACCTCCCCGCCTTCTCGTCCTCGATCTCCCTCCTTAACTGCTCCAGGACCTGCATCCTCGAGCTCAGGTGCGCCTCGAGCCCCTCGACCTGCTCCTTGACCGTCTGCAGGTCGTCGGCGACGCCCTTGAGACTGCCGCCGACCCTGGCCTTGCCGGTGCCCTCCTCGAGCTCGCGCAGCTCCCTCCTCTTGTAGTCGAGCAGCTGCTCGAGCTCACGCTTGACGAGGGCGGGCTTGCTGTCGCGCTGGCCGCCGCCCCGCCGACGATTCGCCTCGGCCTCGACCCGTTCCATCTTGGCCTCGAGCTCCTGCAGCTGCTTCTTGAGCCGCACCTCCTCCCACTCGGCGTCCGTCTTGGCCGTGCTGAAGTCGGTCCCCTGCGCCTTGAACCCGCCGCGCCCGAGCCGCGTCAGGTACTGGTCGCCGAACTTGGCCTTGCGGCCCGTGCTCGTCGTGTCGTCCGCCTTGGCCGCCCACCGCGACGCCGCCGCCGACGCCGACGCCGACGAGTTCCGCTGGCTGTCCACCTGGTAGTCGATCTGGTTGCGCTCGAACGATGCCCGCAGCGACGCCGGCACCGTGCGCGGGATCCGGTACCCCTCGTGCCGGTTGTTCAGGATGTGCAGGAACGCCAGGCACGCGTCCTTGTTGATGGTCGACGAGGCCGACGGGTTGATCAAGTTCCACGCCGACCGCAGGTCCGTGTCGGGGACGTCGAGGGAGTCGTATAGGTCTTCGAGGGCATTGACTGGGAGCCGGCCATATTAGATACCGCGGAGAGAGGCTCCGGCAAAGGGCGGCCCGCTGCGTGTGCACTCACATGATATCTCCCCGCGCATGTCCCGGTTCTCTTGGTATATCGCCTCGTACTTCGCCTTGTCCTGCGGGCTCATGTACCAGTCGAAACCGTCTTTGAGGCCGGGGGTGTCGTCGTCGTCTTCCACCCTCTCGAATTGTACTTGTTTGCCCGTCAGAGCTCGGTTCGCCTGTACGAGATGTGCTTTCGATTCGGGGACCAGCCAGTCCGGTATCGCGGTAGGGACGTCGGCGTATTCCTTGGCTTTACGTTAGAGAACCCCGTGCGTAGGTATGAGTGCCGGACGGGTATCGGGGGTATGGTGCTCACCCCGTTGACGAGATCGAAGATGATGCGCATCGCCACGCAGAACTCCTCGAAGTCGAGGTTGCCGTCATTATCGACGTCCGCGACATCCCACACCCGCTCCAGCTGGTCGTCCCGTAGCCCGCTGTTCTTCAGTAGGGGCGCCGCCTGCTCGCCCGTCAGATACTTGCCGCCGTTGGTCCGCGTGGAGAATATGTTCCAATATGTGTCGATCTCCTGAGGCTCGATCCGCGGTGCCATCTTGGGCGATACCGGTTGTCTCCGGGACAAACGTCTACTGGGCGGCGCCTAGTCGTCCTAATGATTCGGTCTGAATGGGGAAATTCGGCATAAATATAGCTCATACGTAAAGCTGGTGCGTAATATCGAGTCCTGGCCTGCCTAGAATATCGTCCCAGCCCTTTGTGATGATGATGATGATGACAAGGTAGCTAAGTGCAGGTGTTGAAGCTTAGGCCTTCAATGTTGCGATTAAGCGGCCACGGCAGTGTGGCTGAGCGCTGACGTTGACGGGATTGAACCCAAGGGACCTAGCGCTAAGTGTCGTACCCACAATACGATAGATGGTGCAGGGGTACACAGTATCATTGTCCCGCTAGTTTAGACACCCGCCCCTTTTACCGTATATTAATCAGTATTAGATTACGGGCGCCGTAATTAGAGCAGCGTTTATGGTCTTCCACTTCCCTGATTATTATTTTTTCTCGCAAACATGAAACGTTCGCCATGCTAACCAAATATAACAGATATGATCCCTATGCTACTCTCAGAGTTTCGTACTACACGCAGGTAATCCTTTCGTACAAGCGTATTCATTCAACCCCTGTTAACCTAGGGTGTGTCAACGTGATTACACTTCTGATGCTGCGCCCTGCGTGAAGTGTGCGTACAAGACACAAGCTACAGGTGTATGGCTTACGGGTTCCTTTGGCGTTCCTGTCGACGCAATATTCCGGGGCTCATCTCGGGACCAACGCGGTCTCATAGGGATCACTTCAACGAACCGTTAACCACCGACATGTGAAATTCAAGTCTTATATATCTAATTCAATCCAGAGAACCTGACCCATCTACACCCCTTGAGCAAAGAAACTCGCCCGATACAGTACCAGAAGCTGCCCGTTGGTCCACTTAGACGGAATCCCACCCGGCAGACCTGAGAATTCTATCCAGGAGACGGTGGGTCTCCAGAGCAGATTCGAACGTGGCGTAATTCTCCTTGTCACCTTTGGCGAAATTGTTGTACAGTCGAGCCACGTTGGCGCCGACAGAGGGGACAGTTGCTTCGATAACATCGTCGCCGGGCAGGTAATCGATATTCTGCGCCTCGCCACGCCCGAGCTTCATCCTGATAGCTCTTTCGGGGGCGCTCAGTTGCCAGTTAGTCTCCGGCAAGGTCACCTCCAGCTCGCCCTCAGTTCCAGTAATGATCCATCGGTACCCAGTGTTGTCGACTGGTGATTTCGATTTGCGTTGTGCGATTGATGCAACAGCACCGCTTACCAGTGTTCCCTGAACAAATATGTGATCAGGAGACGTCTTGTGGATAGTCTGAATAACCTGGCCGTTCGAATCGAGGATGGGCACGTTGGTCGTATACGACTTGAGCAAAGCACTGAGGTCGGCAAAGCCGCCAAGCACATGGACAAACGAGTCTAGGACTGAGCCGCGTCGAATCCACATCAGTGTCCGTGCCAACTGCTTCGAGGTGTGAGGGAACTCTTTTGACTTACAGTGCCCAAAAATGATGTGAAACTCATCGCCCCCGGACTTGATGTCCATAAAATACTCGGCGCCTTGCATCCAAGTATCTGTTGGTACGGCACTCGAGTTAATCATGACCGACGTGCTGACGATTCGGCCGATTTTCCCAGATGTCACGAGCTCCTTCACTTTGACTACCAAGGGATCCGCCCTGGCCTGATCACTGGGAGTCAGTAATGGCTTGACGATGAGCGACTCCGGGAGAAAGCCGTCCTTGGTGAGCAAGCCTCGGAGAATCGGGAAAGGGGTATTCCCGTACCTGTACTCCCACAATGGTTTCGACACCATTAGCAGCGGCCAGCTTAGCTAGCTCTTCTGACTCTGCAATGCTGGCTCCGAGTGGCCATTCCACAAAGACGCTCTTTTTGTTTTCCAGGGCCGGCTTGGCCAGCATGAAATGTTTGCCTACATTGACCGAAACAACGACAAGCTCAACTCGGGGATCTCGCGCGATATCAGCGGGGTTTCCGTAAGCCTTTGCCCCGGACAAGCCGTGGAAGTCGATGGACTTTTGCGCGGACTCGACCGTGGAGTTCGCGACAGCAACGATCTCGTAGTCCTGCAGTGCTCTGATGGCGGGAAGATGTGCGACCGCGCTCCAATAACCAGGCCCGAGCGACGACCTCGTGGACAGTCCGATAAGACCAACTCCGGTAGGGGCCATTTTAATTTATGGATCGGATCTTATAGTAAAGGAGTACTTGGGTTTAGTAGTCGAAGAACCTCTAAAGGCGGCGATGCTCTTTTACGGTTAGAATTGCAACCTACCCAGACAGGCCGGCGGCGATTTATATATGGCGACCAACCCCAGACATCGACGATTCGTATGTCTGGGTTGGTAAGCATGATACGGCGATGCTTGTCATCACGTCTTAGGAGTTCCGCTACTGACTTGACCGTTTCTTGAACCCCGGACATCCCATCCAAGAATGTTGTAGCGCTGTGGTGCCAATAACTAAGCTACTACCCCTAATGCGAGTGTCCCAATGTCTCAGTACGTCGCAGGATTTTCATACGACCGTGTACCGTCGCAATTGCTCAGGGAACCGGAATAGGGGACCCGCTTGAATTCCGGCGCTAGCCGTGGGCAGTATAGGGCTGGCGGAATACCGATGCTGACAAATGCGCGTAGGTCTCCGGAGATGACCGTGGCGGGCCTTTGACCGTGTTGGTGGAGACGCATTTGCGACTCGCGCATCGGCTTCAGCAAACAGGAGCAGAAATTTCGTTTCACTGCTCCCTAACGTCAGACTCTAGGTAGTCCGGACCGCATTACCGAAATCGGCTATTTGACTGGTTACGCCGTCAACTAAGGCTCCCGCAGAGGCTACTCATTTGCTCCATCGTCCCTACCCTAAATGCCGATTCCTCGCAAGAAATCGTGCCTTCAATGTCGAGTGGCCAAAGCAAGATGTAGTCTTGAGGCTGTGTGCTCAAGATGCGCTGCCCGCAAAATCCCATGCGATTACACGGGTACATCGCTGCGTGCATCGCCATACCCGCGACCTAGTCTAACCCCACTACTACAACTTCCGGAAGTGACAGCTCTGGAAGGGACAGCTTCGGAAGTATCGAATGTAAGCCAGCCACCTGCTACGGAGCAACGTGGATTCAGCATGGAGGCCCTGGGAACTCCCATATCGTTAGGGTCCTCCTCTGCCGAACTCTTAGCTGAACTCGTCGGCCAAAGCAGGGAGCCTTCGAGGAATGCTCAGCTTGAGTTTGACATATACGGTGGGCCTCAATCCTGGGACTGGGATAACATGCCGGGCCTGGAGCAAATCCTACCGTCGCGTGCGGAACCCATCAATGCAATGGCTACTGACCATCCGAATGCTAAGAGTATGCCTTCGAGCCCAACTAACTCGGTTGTGCGGGGTTCCCCTTATCTACGTTGCTCTGTAGAAGAAACTCTGAAGGGACAAATGACAATACGTTCGAAATGTTACGTCCATTCAATTTACTTGCCGATCGAGGAAGACCGGCAAGACATTACCCTCCAGCCAAGCATAGGCAGTCCGCCCGAAGCCACTCCGAAATCGACACCCGCCATACAAGGCAGGAATCGCACTACACTTCTCAGGCATCGCAAGGCGTCAAGTACTGAGGCATTTTTGACTGCACAGATCATTTTGGGCCAAGTTATTGGCTACCCGAAGATGTTAGTTGAGGGTGGCAAGCTCCCACCCTTCATCCATCCATATTGTGTCTTGGATGGCAGGCCGAACTGTGTCATCGACGGGATACACCAATGCCTGCCTAAGCAGCTTGCAAATTGCGCCAGCTTGGTGCGCATGTTCTACGGACGGAACTCGGGGAATAGTTCATTTGTGTGGAATTCCATATACGGAGAGCTGCAGCGCCTGGACGAAGAGGTATACAACATTGCCTCCCCCAGTCTCTTGTTTGTTCCGTATACAACCCCCTACACTCATTCTGGCCCCAAGTAAGAAAGAGCGGGTCTAGCCGGTGTTCGCTTCGCTAATCCATGGTCTAGTCACAGGGCTATGATCAGGAAGCTCTTCTGGCCGGCACTCAAGCCATGGTAATATACACGTTGTTACAAGCCTCGGATAGCGAATCTATGCGCCCGAACGATGTAGCCTCGATGATCCGAAAACTCGTTGTGAGTGAGATATTCTCTCGTGGACTTTGTTACCGAACCAGCAGGCCCCATAGTCACAGATTATATAACTTATGGCCTCTGGTATCGGAGCAGATCCCATGTTTACTTTGTACTGACATTTGCTAGGATATGGTCAAGAAACTCCACTTATCGCGCCGGTATTTGGGGGACATCTATCAGTTTCCAGACCTCAGCCATCGCAGCTGGGTTCTTCACGAAAGCTCAAGAAGGCATTGCAGGCTCAAGTCCACTGTCAATGCAGGATGTCTAGCAAACTAACAGTCGCGTAGATCGATGGCTGTCCTTTTTATCGTCGAGCTCTTGTTCGAAGTCTTCCTCGGCGATTCGTCCTGTGTCGAGGGAGGCAATTTCAAGGACGTCCCCGTGCCCAGCCCTCGAGACCTGTGGGATCCAGATATGAAAGAGAACTGGACCTCGCGGCTCCAGCGATATCTAGCCGGCAGAAAACCGGATAGGGTCTTAACCCTGGGGGATATCAGAGCCGCAACGTGTGGTGTCGATCCCAGCCAACAGAGAATGGAGAAGGACGCGGCCCTCGTACGTGACGTAGCTAGGTGGTGTGAGAATCTGGACGAGTTCGGTACTCTATTGTGGATGGCCGTTTCGCTCGACCGGTGGAGTAGAGTCTAAACAGGTGTGGTGCCTGGCCGTAAAACCACTCGTACGCTGACGGCTAGAACGGCTTTACAGTCAAAGTCATCGTTAAGGATGACTCCATAAAACAGTGAAGAGAATCCCTTGGATTTGATCGACCTATTCTCTTCGTCAAATACATCGAGAGAAGATTGCTACGCTGCCCTACTGAACAATGGCCTGCAAGGTGCATTCGTATGGGAAGAGACGGATTATTAACTAAAGCCCTATCTGTGTATCACAAGAAACCAACCAATCGATAGGGAGCTTCCAGAGAGAATCCTGCCGACTCCCGTCTAGTCCAATATGCATCATACCTTATACGTCGGCACTATATCAACATCGATTCGCATCCTAACCCCGACGGTCGGGTCGCCTCTCAAAGTTTAAGGCGCTGTTGAAATACGAATGTTCTCGTTTCGATGAAAATCCTATGTTGAGAATCTGCCTGCTGATTTTGCAAGTAGCAGTGGCGAGCCGTGAGGGCAGCCGATGCCTCTTCTAAACGGGAAAACCAATCGCGAACAAGGGTATCATCCTTTTTGACCTTCATCAAAGTTTCCGAAACTCCAAACTCTGATTGTCCTGAGAATCACTCCCCTGCCTACCTATTCCCTCTTCCCTTTTTTCCATTCTGTCTTCTTTCTATTCTACTTTCTGCTCCTTGGGTTTCACACCATTCCTACAGACATGTGCCGACGAAGGTTTACTACCCCTTACTTCTTGTTGTTGTTAGGACCTCTGAACTCAGCCTTGCCTTGATTGTAGCCATTGGCATCGTCATTTCCGCCCTCGACTTCAGTTTCGTCCGAATCGGTGTCTCCCGCTACTTTATCAGTGGTGGCTGCGTGTTGGCGTTTGACTATGGATAAGTCTTTGCCCCTTCCGGGGACACAAGGCACAATGCCGCCCTCACCCTCGCCTTCACCGTCGTCCTGGGCGGCGGCTGCATCACCGTCCCTGTCATGAGTAGCAGTGTTGCTTCTGCCTCTGCCCATGACGAAAGCGGCGCGTGCTCCCTTACTCGAAACCGGTTCCACGACTAAAGCGGCTTCCGGCTGATGCTTCACCTCCAAGTTATCCGTACCTGTGACTGGAGTTTTCCCGAGACGGCCACGTGGCTTCCCTTCCGAACTAGCTGGAATTTCGAGTGGGTATTTCCGCGGTCGACCACGCCGCCTCTTCGGGGGCTCTATTGGCGTGGACGTACCTGGTTGAGACATAGGTGTATCGTCTGCACCATGCTCACCCGGTGCGGCGACTGTAGCTGGAGCCCCGATCTGGGCTCGAGGCGCATATGACCTTCCGGTCCGCAACTTTTTTGGCGAGGGCTCCACCACCGGAGCCTTCCCCTTCTTCGTGGATAAAGTGTCTAAACTAGCACCGTCCTGCTGGGAAAGGGCGCCTCTCAAAGAGCGCTTTTGCGGCACAAGCTTGATTTTCGGCGTGGTGGACTCTCGGGAAGACCCTTGTTGCTGGCTCTGTGACACTTTCGTGTCATTGGCAGTTTCGGTGGTTCGACCACTTCGGGCTCGAGGGCGCGATTGAGCTGATACGCTTTTAGGGGCGTCTTGGCTGGGTGGTAGGCTTCCACGGCTAGATCCAGGATTCCCTCTTTGGCTTGAGCTTGCCCTTGAGTCCGGTCGATTCATGGGCATCAAAACTGGCATTTTTGGTTCACTAACGTTGCTTGTGGATGTAGCGCCGTCATTTCTACGAGCTGCAGTTGCCGCACTCTGCGTTGACGGCGCCGGTGTGATTGACTCACGGGCGTCTTCTGGGATCTCGGCGCCACTATCACCGGACTCGCTACTAGAAGAACTCTCACCCATGCTACTCACTTCCTCCGCCCAATTGAACGTGCCTTGGAACCCAGCCGGTCTGCTCACGACCCGTCCCCGCGTGGTTCGTATGGGGTTGGCAACTCGCTCATGTCTGGCGGCCTCGGCCGCCGCTTCCAGCTCGGCCATCCGCTGCGCGTGCTGCGCCCTCTGAGACCTCCGCAGATTACGGTATTCCTCGTTCTTCTCCCTGGCTTCTTCGGCGTCCAACCATTCTCGGTGTGGTGCCAAGTAGCGCTGGGCTTCGGCGACGGGGTCCACTTCTGCGTCTGGCTCCGTGTCTGCCTGGTCTTCTTCCACTGGCATGTCCACATCCATTGGTTCGGACTCGGCGTTGTCGTTGGGGTTAGGCCGCTGCAGTGCTTGAGCCGAGGTAAAAGGGTTGGTAGGTACCTCAGGCTCGTCGAGGTCCATTTTCTCCGGTTGGCCAAGCATGAAACTCTCGGAGTTCGATAACGCCATGTCCCCAAATACCTGGTACCGACCGTTTTCGCATACAAGGTCGAGCTTATTACCCTCCGACGTCTGGACCACGCTTACGTCGTGGAAGCCCACTTCCGTGAGGCGAGGCAGGAGCTTCGTATTCCGGAAGACGACCATCCGTTCCGGCAGATTCATCCTCAGGTCGACGCGGTCGTCCAGCTCGGGGACCATCGGCAGGAGGCTCGTTCCCGGTGCAGCAGCCGCCGCCGCCGGCTCCCCGCGCAGGACGACAGTGTACAGGCCGCCGACGCCGCCGGGACACTCGCCGTCGTTGGGGCCGTGCTTCGCGCCGTCGTCGAAGTTCATGGCGTAGCCCGCAGGCGAGAGCACCCTATATCCCGCTGGAAGCCTGAACTGGAAGAGCACCCTGCCGCCCCTGCACCGGTGGGCGAGGCCCACGAGCTCCGGGATCTTCTGCTTCCGCGGCGGGCCGAAGACGTTCGCGTTGTCGTAGAAGGGCCCGGCCCCGGAGTGCCGCTGCTGCTGCTGCGGCGGCTCGATGGCCAGGTCCCTGAGGACGCTCGAGTCCTCGATCGTGGGGCCGTCGCGGACCGTGCCCAGGACCGCCGCCGCGGCTCCCTCGTAGGCGAGCCTTATCTGTGTCTGCGCCTGGTTTTCGTTCGTGCCATGGTGCGGCGCTCCCTGCGGATTCTGGCTCCCGGCAAGTGACAGCTCTGGGGATATGCCCTCTAGTCCGGGACTGAACGCATTCTCGAGTCCGAGGCCTGGTAGTGGCGCGAACCTCTGGTACGCGGCGCTGCCCAGCGCTGCAACATGTGGGTCCTGATGCCACGCAAAGCTCGGTTGCGATATACTCTGGTTAGCGACGCGGAGGTGATGGTCGAACAGCGATGGCTTGTGTGTCTGCCTTCCTATTAGTTATAATTCTCCGCCATTGATCATCACCTTGGAGATAAACCTCACCGGAGGAGTGGGGTTGGCCTGCGTGCCCCGAGGTGAGCCGATGTTGGGCAGCCACAAATTCCTGACCTTGGTTTCGTGGAGATCTGGTGAGCTCAGTAATCCGGTGGCAGCACTTGTAAAGAACTGGGTCTGTTCCTGAGGACTCTGGGTTCCGTTGCCAGATGTGCCACTTTGGGATACAGCGAGGACGTTATCGTTTATGGCCGCTGTCTCTATAGTGGCGGAGCGTTGATTGGGGATGCTGGGGGGGTTCGTCTCCTTGTTCTTCCCTTTATCCTTGCCAGCTTGTGGGCTTGGAGCATCGGCGGTTCGGATGTCCTCTGGTGCCTGCTGAAGTTGATACTGAGCATCGCCGTCGCATCTCGCTCGCCCCCCCTTTCCGGGCTGCTGCGTATGGTTGGCACAGATGAGAAACTCGTCCGCAGCGGCGGCCCCGGCGACCAGTCCGTTGTCTGCGTAGCAGAGCCGGTATCTCCCACCGAACAGCAGCTCCTTGACGCCGTCCGGGCCGACGACGATCGCGCCTTCCGGCAGCAAGATGCTGTGGATGCGGAACACGCCGGGCCGCTGCTGTTGTTCCGCGGCCCTGAACGCGACGAAGACCCGACTGTCGTCCTCCAGCCGCGGCTCGACGTTGTTGACCGGCCGGGCCGACTCGTCCGGTGGAGTCGGGACGAGGCCCGGAAGGTCCTCGTGCGCCACGCCGAGCCCCGTCGGATTGAAATCCGAGCAGCGGATTTCCAGGGGCCAGGGGGTCGTGCGCCGTGCCCAGCGACTCACCGCGTCGGCGAGTTCGTCGAGGCGCAGGAACTCGAGCCAGGCGCATGCCCTCGCGATCGTCTCCCGCTCGACGTGTACGGGACCGGTTGCGTCCGGTCCATCGTAGTCCCCCGCTGCGCCGGCGTCCGCGGCCGGCTTGTTGAGGCCTCTTCGCCAAGCGGCGGCTTGCTCTCTCTCGGCGTCGTGTCTCTCGAGGAAGGCCTCGACTTCGTTGGGCTCTAGGCCGAGGATCTTGCACGCGGCCTGGAAGGAGCCGAGGTCCTCGGAAAGCGTCTTGAGGATGATCGCTCGGGCGACGTGGTCGAGCTCCCCCCACGAGGGCACGTGCATCATGTTCATTTGATTGCTGTCGACGGGACTACCATCTATGTTGTTCGCAAAAGTCTGACCGCCGCCGTTGTTGAAGACGTCTTCAAGTCCGCTCTCGCCGAGAACATCGTCGTCGCTCTCACTTAGTACGATGCTATCGTCGGAAGCTGCACTGGTATTCAAGAGAGTCTTTGGCCTGACATGCGCCACCAAGGCCCTTCCCCGGGTCTTAGGTGCAGGGATGGATAAGTTCATGACGACGGAATTCCCATGGATGCTGTACTTAACGGTCGTTAAAATCCGCCGGTGCCATTTCCTCAAACGAACACGCACGCTCCTCATTCGCCGTCTACGAGGTGAGTGATCAGTTCGCCGGCGAGCTAGGAAGAAGATGGGAAGGCGCAGTGACGTTCGTCTGCTTGTATCAGGAAAGAGAGTCGCCTGTCGATGTGGCCGAAAGCGACCCAATGTGGTAGCAGGAAGCCAACGTCCTATGGATGCGTCGGTTGGCAAGCTTATGTGGTTGACGTCGGCAGTGAAAGCCCGGTTGGCGAAGAGGTCCAAACGGAGAGAGGCGACCGGCGATATGATCCCTAGATTTGAAGCACCATAACACCTCCAGATCGGATAGGTGGTATGGATATCGAAAGAGCTATCGTCTCTTCTCAGAGAAAGTATGCTCGAAGAGAAATATTGCTGCTACAGGGCAAGATGAGCGGCTTGGCGGCGGTTGGGGTGGCGGCGACAGAGAAGCTGAGGGAAGATGGGTGGTGTGCGTAGATGATGAAATCGAAGGTACGGCAGTGACTAAGCTATTGCGGTCAATATAATGTCGAAATCTTTGGTTGCCTGGTTACCCGGCTGGAAAATTCGTATCTGTGGTCAGGCGCAGGTGGTATAATCAGGGCAGTTGATTCTACCCGGATAATAGGGGGGCTAACCTATTGCTTATACCAAACCATGCCACCCAATTGTGCCATGTTTTAACCAGCGTCCTCAGTGCTGATAGGGATAACAGGGCATAAGGTAATGGATTCCTCAGGTAGATTCGTATTGGTTTCACGTTCACCCCAATTCCCTTGGAGATACAGTCAAATGCTAGTTAGGCTAGAAAAGGGTTGTGTATAGATCCTAAGCGTCGTTCCTTGCTAGGACGCTGGCGATAATATCCCGTACTTGGATAACAGCATCTTGCCATTATTAACAGGAAACAAGTCGGGCACAGTTATAGCAACCCTTGTCAAGTTACCAAGGCTAGCTCTTGTCATAGCTCGCTCGTAATTATCCAAGGTGATCTCAAAGTCGTTGTCCTCACCACCAACTCACGAGTAAGGAGCGGTCGTTAGCCAACATGACATCGCCGGTGACGGTGTCAAAATGCACAATGTGCCTTAACGCCGCCGGCCAATTTCATGAGCACGGGCATAGCTCGGTATTGCGGCTCATCTTCCCAATGTGAGAGCGGACAGCAGCACATATCATCAACACGATCACGGGCTGACACATAATCATATCGAAGCTCAGCCCAGCCCCAAGGACCAATAAAGAATCCTTAACAGCGGAAAGTATGATGGGGGAATGCACGCGGAGAGCATGGCTCGGACCTTCAATCTCACTCGCGCCCCGTGGCATTACCAACAACAACACATCAGATCTCCCTAAGTCAAAGCTGGCGTGGGTTTAAGGGGTAAAGAGCCCTCCGCAGAGGATATATATTCGCACTGAGCTTCTTCTGCCAAACTTCTGTTAGGTGATACGCATTTCCAGGACTTTTAGGATACGTACTGCCCTATCTCACTGATCCCAAGCAAACATATTCTCCCGTCCGCCATTTCGATCTTATTGGAACCCCAGCCCACGACATTTCACGTTCCAGTCCAGGCAAGCAGGCTCGTGAGGTGGGGGCGGTTCCGTATTTGGACGCCTCATGGATCCAAATACGCCTCCATGGAGCCGTCCAAATACTCTAAGAGCTGGCTTAATTTATCTCGATTGGACTTAACACTGGACGTGCCAGCCGAGGTCCCCCATCTCTGTATTAATGCAAGGTTCTTGAATCTGGAAGGATTATAATTGGTAAATACCTTAAATGTTAGGGATCGAAAGTTCTGCGAAGATGTAGAATTGGAACATGCAAGTCGGCGAGCAAGCTAGCAACCAACGGGAGCCCATCACGCACGCTTTCTTCGACTCCTTCAGACCCCAGATCTCACCTGCCGATTCAGCAGACCGGATATCTATGGTGTTTGAGACCTTTCTTTCCGTACGCAACCCACGTCGACATCAACACGACAGCGAACTGGTGTCCTAGCGGCAGGCAGACGAGCCGGGTTTTTACCGCGGCATCCCACTGGCAACGCCAGCGTCTGCGCGAGCTGGCTAGCGGGAGCCAGCAGCGCCCGGGACCTAAGCCCCAGACTCCGGCCCGGATGACGGACGGCTGCGGTGACGAAAGCGTAGGGTCTATGCACAGATTGGGGTACAGTGATACTATAGGTTGATAAAGCCGGCATCCTGGTGCCCCTAGCATCTCCGGCCTCTAATGGTGAACCAGGCCTATGTAATCGCGTCTTAGTAGCGTAGCTTCCATTCAAGTTTTTATGGAATCAATTTTGTGTAATTATGCCCACCGCCCTATCGATCTGGTGTGGTTCTGTTAGTCATTGATTATTGACTCTCCCGGCGAATCGCTTCACAGAAGGACGACGAACCGCACGATATGATGAAAGCTCACAAAATTAAGAATTCCGATAGAGGCTTTAAACAGCCAAGGATAAAACACACTCCGTCAAACAGTCCGATGCTAACCGTCCTAATAATGCCTACCTAGAGAACGAGAAAGGGGGTATAAGCCATCCAGTCATAGACGCCGAAAGCCGTGACGGGTTCTCATCTACCCGCCACACTGTTAATGCATAACCGTCCTTCAGTCCGCGATTCCTCCAGGCCAAACGCCGTCCAATGAATCTCGTAACACTCAACAAGGGATTCGATACCGGGTTCAATGTTCCATAGTCGCCTCCCGGGTGTCTACGAACGGGACGAAGGCCTCGCGGCCGATATATCGATCTCGATCTATCGAGAACGGATCCGCCATTTCGTCGTCCTCCCCATCCCCGCGCATAGTCTCCTCGATGCCTCTTTTGCCTTTCTTCGCCGGCGTCGGAAAACTAGGAGCAACTCCATGTGCCGCCGTATCCATCTCGTGCCGGTGGACGGTGCGCTGGGCCGCGAGGATTTCTTCGTAGTTCTTCAGTAGTTGTTTGAGTTCCTCGTCCAAACTAACGCAGAAGCGTCTGAAGTGTATGAACTGGCACGCCTGGACCATGCTCATCCCCATGACCGACATCAGGTAGGCGACGACGATGCCGGCCGACCGGTCGTTCCCCGTCTCGCAGAACACCAAAACCCGGCCCCGCCTAAAGTTGGCCTTGTCGATGACCATGTTGCCTTCCCGCGCCTGCGCACCCTCATCGTCGCGTACGGCTTGGCTGCGGTATACGGTCAGCATGTGGTCGTTGATCTTCCTGACGGCCGTCGGGAAGGCGCGAATCAACTCGTGGTGTCCCGAGACGTCGATGTGTTCGGCCTGGATGCCTAGCTCTTTCGCCACTCGGTCGACTCCCATGAGGCGAAGGCCGGCCATCCGGGAGTCGCGGGCGGCCACCAACAAGGTAATGCCGTTGTCGCGTAACCACTGGCGGTCTCGGGCAACGCTCGCGGGCCCAAGGTAGAGGTAGTCGAGTATCGACTGGGCAGTGCGACGGTTCTCGTATGTCCAGTTGGTGGCGGAATCGTGGGCGATCAGCTCCTTGCCATTCTGGGTGATGATTTGCAGATCGTCTACGCTGAGTGAGGCAGGGTCGACGTTCTTGTAGCTCGGGACGACCTTGATGGGCTCATTGTTATATATGACCGGGCCTGGGATGATGATGGCGGGTGGGCTGGGGGGTCTCCTGCTGTAGGGAGCTGCCGGTACGAAGAACCGGCGTTGTGTCTCCATGGCACCCGAGGGACTCATCGGTAGCGTAGTTTAACAAAGCGGCCTCAGAGAAGTATGACCGGGGTTTCGAGGGCGTAGACTACAATGTTGAATGCGGCCGAGGAACGCTAATTCGGAGGCGATCGGATTGGGAGGCGATGGAATACCCGAAGATATTCGGGGTATGGGATTAATGGTTAAGACGACTGGGAAGTGCGAGTTGGGAGAAAAGTGATCGTCGAGGACTATCAGCAAATACAAAAACAGTTAGGTGTTTACGAATGTTGGGGAGGTACACGAATTAAGGTAGGTACGGGTAGAAATGAAAAAGAAAAGAATATTCGGAAGCTCCGTCTTTTTGTTGCCATCGGTCGCGTCTGGGAAGCGGCGATGGGAAAGTCTATCGGCTCCTGTAATATGTGCGAATCCTCAAGAGTTATAACATTAAAGGTACTACTGGAATAGACTAAAATGATGAACGTTGGAATGCCACCAAGGCAACCAGCAATGGGAAACCAGAACCAGGTGTGCGGTTCGACTTATTGTTAGCGTGCCGCTTTGAGTACAGTACAGTAGCTCCGATGAGCTTATTTTCGCCAAGCAAGGGTTACCGCCGTTACTTATGTAGGTACCTAGTTTTGTGCTGTACTTCGTACGTGCTTGTAGGGCTGCAGGGGTCTTCAGCCCGGGGCGGACCGGGACTCCGGGACTGCCTGACCCAGGCAAACCCGGCGGACCCAGGGGCTAGACCCTACTTATAACGTCAGTTAAGACGGCTTTCAAGCGTCGAAGGAGCGCCGACTACGTGCATCTAAGGTAAGCAGATAGCTTTGTATGTCTCGGAAGATTGCTAGAACTGCGACGTTCATGATGAGTTCGAACACATGAAGTAACTTGCTCTATACAGTAAACTGAGTGGCTGTTCACATCCCGGTATTCTCCTATCTACAGTAATACCGGATAGGTACACCGGACAGAATTCAAGTTACCCTCCGTGACTGGCCGCTTATTTATGCTTCTAATGGACGGGGATGAAACCTTCTTATTGAGTCGCCAGAATATATTCTTCGTTGGCTGTTCATCTCAGCTACATATGCATTCATTAAGTTAGTCTGATCGAATATTCACGTAATGTCAACCACCGCTATGCATCATCCCAAAGCGTCGCCCGCTAATGGCTACATAAATACCGTCAAGCATTTTGACTTCCGTAAGAGGCTGCCTGCGGAACACGTCTCTTTAGGGTTCCGCTTTGCCGCTCCCCAGGTCCTCAGCCTCGACGCTGCTCCCCCGGGCAAGCGGAGATGGGAACTCCGGTGTCAACGACCGCGGCTCGACCCCCGGCCTCTTCGATCTCGAGTTCGTCGCCAGGTGCTTCTTGCGCCTCTTCTCGCCGCCGCCGTTGGAGGCCGTGCTGGCTCTCCTAGCGCGCCCGCTGCCTCCTTCTTCGGACTCTACCGGCGGAGTGGGGCTCCGTGATCCCGCCGACGTGCTGCCCCGCCGGACGCTGCTGCTGCTCCTGGTCCGCTTTGTCTCCTTCGCAATGGCTGAGTGGCGGTGGTGGACGGGCTTCTCCGCCTCCCCGGGCACCGCGCCGTGCAGTTTCTCCGCAGTCCACTGCTGCCAAGGCAGCCACCAGAACCAGGGACTCTGTTGCTTCGCGATCTGCAGGTCACGCGCCTTGAGCTTCTTCCTTATCAGGGCCCGCCGTTCGTTTTCCCGCTCCCAGTACTCGCTCCTGTAGAGCTCCCAGTTCTCCCTGAAGTTGGGCGAGAACGGCTTGGGCAACAGCAAGAGCTTGACATAGTCCCCGCCCGGCGCCAGGTCCTCCTCGTGACTGCCTTTCTCCTCGTCCACCCTGACCAGCGGAAGATAGGGGTGGTCCTGATGATTGAGGTTTAGTTCCCGCTCGGCATCTCGTAGCATCCACGGCTCCACGACGCGGTACTGCCCTGCCGTGCTCGAGAATGCGCCATACGTGAAGAACCAGCCAAGGGCAGACCCGACCTCCACCCACCACGGCCGCTTAACGACGACGAGCTTGCAATTGAAACCGCGCAGGCCGCGGTTCGATATCCCAAGCCAGCGCCGCGGCCACCGTATGCCGCGCTCCCATATACCGGTCGCCCATATCAATATGCCCGTGATGATGCCGCTGATGAAGCACACCTTCTCCGTCATGTCGACCACCCAGTACACGGACCCGCCCACACCGCTCCCGTCCTCGCGCGGGGCGAAGAACTGCGCGTACCCGAAGCCCGCGAGCCACAGGCACAGCAGGCTCAGGAAGAAGGTGTGCTTCCTCCGGCGCGCCCGGAGCTCCAGGTACTGGGCGCGCAGCGAGGCCTCGAGGATCAGCATGTTGAGGTAGATCATGGACGGCGAGCTCGGGGTGTGGTTCAGGGGGTCGCCGGGCTTGTCCGACCCGACGATGGGGCTCGTGCCCGTGGGCGGAGACTTGACATCCCGGCCAGGCTGCGGCGCACCCTTGACAATGGAATCGATCGGATCCGCCATTTTTCTTGGGCCGGGGTCGGGGGGGTGGTCGCTCGTTACCTTCGGGTTTGCAGGTAGGAATTGGATGGGGGATGGGGACGCCGGCTGGGGACGTAGAGGTCCGCGTCAGCTTTCGCAACGTAGCTGCGGCTACCGATACATTCGGGGTAGGCGGAGAAAAAGACAGAGAGGGGGGGTATTTCGACTAGAGTCGTACGGAACTGGCGGTGGAAACGTACGCTCTCTCCGAGCCGGTTGGTGGTATTGGATGGTTGTAACCTGACGGAGCTCACGTCATTCGTTTTGTCGCCGACTGTTTCTTCTGGGGTACAAAAAAGCATACATACCTTTACTGGGGGCTTGGGGCTTAGGGAGTCGGTGGGGGCCGGCTTTCACTGCTTTAGTTGGCCATAGCGCCCCCCTAGTCCCCGTACCGCATACCACCCTAGCCTTACTGTACGTAGCTGCATACTCCTATAGTCGGGGAGTGAACCTGCAATACAACCCTCTGACCATCAGACTTCCAGATACCCATAGGTAATCAACGCTCTCACGCTTCATAAATTCTCAACATCTATAGCTGCGCAGATTCTATCACTGCCAGAACGGGCACCCGGAGCACATGTCTTTGTATGAACCAAGCACGTGCAAAGCACAGCACAGAGGGTGCATCTATATACATCCAATTACAGGCACCTTTCCAAGATGGCTACATCGACGCTTACTTAGCACTAGCATAACAATGCCCCGGGAGCCTTGCTTATTACCAGCTTATGGTCGTAGTAAAACCTCCAAAGAAGCATGCACCTGTATACCGCCTGCAACGTCGGTGGTGAGCTGAGTGGGGGCGGTTCAGCTCGAGGCTTAGTGAGCCTTGTTGGACCTGTAGACAATTAATTATAGGCGCCAGGATAGATACTTAAGGGGCCAGCTCTTCGTTGAGTCCTTCCGTCTCTCGTCGCACATGTTCACGCAGCTTGAAGACGTGTAGTTGAGCCTTCTTAATATCTTTTCAAACAATTCTTCATTGCCATCAGTCATGAATCCCGTCAAGACCTTCACGGATATCTTCACTTCCTCCAAACCACCCAGGTCCACCAACCCGGAACCAACAAAGCCGACGATCAAGTCATCGTATCAGATCAACTACCCCGATATCCTCCCTGGTGGTTTCCAGCCGGGGAAGAAATCTCTGCTGTTCTGATATGCCACCGCCAACCCGGACCCACAACCAAACGTCCCCCGAATTTTCAGGGGCTCGTTACTCGAGGGATGCTCTCTTTATCAGGGCCACAGCAACACCTTTTGTCCTGTTGAGCCACGCTTGGAGGAACCATTCCAATAGCCGCTGGCCTCAAAGGCACCAGGGGCTGGTGGGTAGTCGATTTCGTGCACATCCGGTATTTCTGCAAACAGCGTCGATATTATCTCCAACGATGTCGCTCTGGAATGGAGAGCCAATCGAGCCTAGGACACTTCTTACTCATATCACATATAATATTTAACATACAACACTGCTTCGGTGGCTCTGGGAAGTTTGTATTATACTGGTGGTTGCCGGCTTAAAAAATAAGATGACCACACAGGACGTCGCACCTGCTGGTCACTGGGTTTTGACGTTAGGGGATGGGAACAACGGGGCGAAACAGGCCGCTTTCATAGGCTTCTCTTCACGTCCAAGACTAAGGGTGGCCGATTTTGGGGGTTGTGATGGTTAGGTTGATCCGGTTCAGAAACTCAAGAGCGGTCTCGAAGCCGCTGGTACACAGTCTGCTAAGGCTGAGCACATTCTACAGACAATGCTATGTAAAGGATAGGGGTTTAAGTTTCCTGCAACGTCTCGTTATTTGCAAGATGAAGCTCGGTTCCATGTGACACCTAAACATGCAGTACCCTTCATAATGTTGTCTCGTATGAGGACGTTGAAGATCGCGATCTCCATTATGCTTCCACTACATCTTACATGGTCATACTACACACCAACCTCAGGATGGTAGAAAATCCACGAGGTGGCAAACAGTGATGGCCTATGCCATGAGCACAGTATAGCCGACGAAAAACTTTATATGACTTCACGGCGGCTGGTTCATTCGAACGAATCGAGCTCCCCGAGTTCTGGGGTAACTGAACAATAACCCTGGGCTTTCCAGTTTTCTTGTAGCACCACCGTGGTTGAACGCCACTCGACAGGTGCCGACGTCTGATTGGCAGCGCTGCATTAGAGTATGGCAAGGACGGCCAGTCCGGCTTGGACATCAAGTCACCAGGTGTCAGTTAACGAGTACTCCATACCTCAGTCTCACTCTTTCGTCAGACCTACCCAATCGCGCGGGAGCTGCCACCAAACCGCAGAGCAGCCCATCGTAATGTGTACCTAAAGATACTGGCGATATAGTAACCGCTGCGCGGCAGAGTTAGATGCGCTTGCTGCATCCCGCCATCGTAGTGAACTCTCTGAGTCGGTATGGCTATTCAGTTAGCCGCGGCCTTGCGTAAGAGCGTTTTACGATTCCGCCATGTCGGACGCTGCCTCGCTCATGTCCGAAGAAGTCTGTTCCGAGGGAAATTGATACGAATAGAGACATATCACGACTATAGGAACTTCTTTGCCTCCGACTTTTCTGCCCTGAGAAAATTTAAGTCCCCCAAATCACTTCTCGACCAGAACCATCAACACCTACTTCTGTAATTCCGCGGCGCCCAGATCTCTTCTCTAGAATGTCTTCCTATACAATTTCCGCGAAGAACGTGCTCTCGGCAGCAGTTTTGTTGGTCTCAATATCCGAAGGATAAGGAGATGCAGATGCCCGAGACGGAATGTATCGAGGGAACACTGGTAACTGTCTGCGGTAACATCAACTAGGGGAATCTCAAACGGACGTGCGGCAAGCGAGCTTTCCTTACGACATCATCAGGAAGCCAACCAAGCCAACGGCACGTTCCACAAGAACAAGGAGCACATCGCCTGTGTCTTCAAGGACCTCAAGTTCTTCTTGGACACCGGAGGCTCGCTGCCGTTCGACCTCAACCTCGACCAACCAGGAAGTACGTTTTCTATAAAGTAACCCCTGGCGCCAACCCCCCAAAATACAAAAAAGGGCATATCCAAGAGCATTAAGAAGTCGATGAGAAACTCACATCATAGCTCTTTGCGCGTTCGCCGAGGGTATCCCCGGGGGCGGCCCAGAGCTCGGCCAGATCCGTAGTCTCTCGCGGGTCATCATAGATAAGGAATGTTCCAAGTGCGGATAAGTCACCGCCAATTACTTCCCGGGCAATGCATCGCAGCTTGGCCGGCTCGAGTTCTACTACAAGAATTCGGCGATATGCCAGCTCTCGTGCATCGCTGCCGAGGGGTACCTCAGGGTCCCTGAGAACGCCACCGGCGGTGGGGAGGACAAGACTTTCGTCGGCAGCAAGGAGAAGGAGGTTAGCGATCTGGGCTTAGTCCCGAGTGGGGGCCAACTGCTTATCCGGGGTGGGGCGTTCCTGATCGTAAGCGGTATGGCCGTCGTGTTCTTGTCGCACTTGGCTGAATTCGAGCTGGACTGAATGGTGGGTACACACGATGAAAAAGAATGTGATGGCATGATGGTTCTTGAAAGACTGGGCGGGTTTATGGTCAATGACATGACTACTTGCTTAGACAGTAAGGTTTGCGTGCTGCTGGCATGCGCATTTGCTTACTGTATCTTGCACACTCGACAAGATATTTGGGATAGATTATGCCTAACACTGCTGAGTGAACAGGTGGCTTGAGTAAGAATCATCCCTTCATGGAATTGGTTGACGCAGATACTTCCGGATTGCTTCAGCTTCATAAGCCGGCGAGCTGCGTCTCTCGCGCGAGGGTCCGTTCACCCTCGAAGCTCTGGATGTTTCTCTTATAGGAGCTTCACGAGATTGGCCGTCGGATAGACAAGTAATGAGAAGTGGCTTGAAGAGCTGTTACTGATGAACGTTCGGACTTTACATAACGCAAAGTGCATTAAAGCCGGGCATTATCACAGCCACACCTCAGTGGGTTCTCTTCCGAGACCAGCCCACACCTCCAAGCTATGAGCCTCGCCGGTTTATTCATTGGGGAGGGGCTTACAATAAGCCCATGCAAATAAGTCGACGAGGAATTACCAAGAGCAATGCTATCTCCAATTCCTTTGTATACGAACTAGGGAATGAGAGAGAGAAGCTGCAGAGGCTATAGTACGTGTCGGTGCTAAATAATGGGAGCTGGAGATCTGACGGAGCATTTCCAGTCGGGACGGGACGATACAAACCCCGACAATGCCCACGGAACCAGCGTAACCCGGAATTCCAATAATGACTTGGATGCCCTTCCAGTCCACCTGGCCAATCCCGATCCAGCCGCATTCGCATGCGCGCGTCTGCATCTTTAAGGCCACCGCGGGCTTGCGTACTTATCCTCATCATCAATCACCGATAGTTATGCACAGAGGCTTATTACGCCTGGAACCAGCGCATTCATAGCATATGCGACCCTTGTCTAATTATATGTCTAATTGACTTGCTACGTAGGCTTGTGCACACAGCAAACTTGGCTTGGCTCGGAGTTAACGGGCCTACGGCGATCCCCAACCCACCGCCACTCATATCGAGGTCTACCTTATTAGTCAGTTCCTACATAGTAAGGCAGTCGCTTTCTTTTGTTATGTCAGCTGCGTATAAGAGAGAGATAAAGAGCGTGTCCACCCCCTCGCCACCCCCGGGTCGGTATGCTTAAAAGTCCATCTACATCGGCCATCCTGCAGCCGAGGAAACTTGTCACTACCGTCGCGCGAATCCACGTGGAACCAAACTCGACTCTGGCCACCACCAACCCCAGCATGTCGACTGACGAGGCTGCGCTTAGGAGAGGAGGCCAACAGCCCGTGCTGGCTTCGCAACGGGCCAGTAGTGACAGGAAACCAAATGCTAGAGGCCCAAGCATGAGTTACTTTCCCCTGAGCTACAAGGAGGCGGCATGTCAATGGGTATAGTTCGATCTCATACCTCTGTATCCTCTCCGTCTATCATTGCTTACTTTGTTCTAGTGGACGAGTGTGGCCCCGACCGTCGCCGAACGGAACGTGATAGCATGCATACCGCACCTTAGAGAAGCTGTCGAAGCTACCGGTAACCCATCGGCCGATGTGCCATCCGCCGACCATCCCGGCTCGACCCAAACCTCGGCCCAAATCGATCCGTATGGCCCTAGAGTATGGAAGTCGACGATGGTCCCTTTGTCGGGCAAGAACAGGGCTCTCAACGAGTTCTCGGTTACGAGAGTCGGAGAGCAGGTGGATGACACGTTGGTTATGCTGCACGGTTACGGTGCTGGGCTTGGCTTTTTCTACAAGAATTTCGAAAGCCTAAGTCGATCGAAAGGATGGAAGCTCTACGCCTTGGACATGTTGGGCATGGGCAACTCGACGCGGCCCCCTTTCAAGATCCACGCGACAGACCCCGCGGGGAAGATCACGGAGGCCGAAAGCTGGTTTGTCGACGCCCTGGAAGAGTGGCGAAAGGTACGGAAGATAGAGAAGTTCACTCTCCTTGGTCATTCGCTAGGCGGATATCTGGCGGTCTCATATGCGCTTAAATATCCCGGTCACTTGAACAAGCTCATCCTCGCCTCGCCCGTCGGCGTGCCGGAAGACCCTTACGCCGTCAACGCCGACATGCCGGAGCCGCCCGACTCGACGTTCCAGGACGAGTTCACCGTGGACCAGCAGGCGACGACGGCGCCGCACGACAATAATTACTCCCATAATGCAAGGGAGAAGCGAGTTGGCCAGGGACAAAACGCGCCCAAGAAAAGACCGTACCCGGGCTGGCTCGTATGGTTATGGGATGCAAACGTTTCGCCGTTCAGCCTCGTGCGACTCGCCGGCCCTTTGGGTCCTCGGTTCGTGTCGGGCTGGACGTCTCGCCGTTTTGACCACCTGCCGGCCCAGGAGAAGCAGATTCTCCACGACTACGCCTACTCGCTCTTCAGGCAAAGGGGGAGCGGCGAGTATGTTCTCCCTTACCTGCTCGCGCCCGGTGCCCACGCACGGAGGCCCATCATCAACCGCGTCCACGGCCTGGGGAGGCAGGTCATAAAGCCGGCGACGGAGGCGGCGCCCGCGGTCAAGGAGACGGGCTTCCCCGTCGTCTTCATGTACGGAGAGAACGACTGGATGGACGTCGCGGGCGGCCTCGCAGCTGAGGAGAAGCTCAACCGGGTGCGGCAGAAGGTGCTCCAGCACGGCACCGAGGAGGAGAAGCGGAGGGAGAACGGCTCGGCCAAGGTCGTCGTCATCCCGAAGGCCGGCCACCACCTCTATCTGGACAACCCCGAGGAGTTCAACAGGCGCATGAAGGAGGAGCTGGAAGAGACGAGGCAGCACACGCTCCGCGCAAGGGGTCAGCGGCATTAAGCTGAGCATTCGGCCTTCGTAGCTTCAGTTATTAGATTAGACGAGCGATTGGATTGCATTTGCATGGCGTTGGTGGCTCGGATAGAGTCTCTCTCTCCCTTTTATTTTATTTTCTTCCGCTTATCATGTTGTATAGGAGACGAGCCGTGTACGAAGCTTGTACTTCACCAATAAACCGGGGCTGCAGGTCCAGTGATTACTGGTATGGCTCTGGATTGGAGTGAGCTCTGCAGTGTTACATACTACTAGGTATGTATTATATGGTGTAACTAGCATAATTACCACATATTCTGCAACGAGTGGTACGGAGCGAGCAATCCCCAAATATGATTCAAGGGTCCCCCGTGTGATTCCGGTGCCGCGTTCTTCCAGTTCGCTCGGCTTGGGTCGGCTTAGAAGGTGTACATACAGCGGAAACATGCGCTTAGGTGCAGCTTTTAGCCTTGTAGCCATGACATATGAGTGATGCCGGTTACCTATCTGCAAGAGAGAATAATACCGGCACATCGGCCGCAAACAAGAAGTCAATTGCCAGCAGCGAGCCCTGCGAATCATGACGGCTTTCCGTCGATGTTCCTTGCCTAACCAGCAGTACCCGGATTGATCGGGTTTTTGTCGGAATCCGACGCCACCAGGGTACCACGTAGAGGCGAGTTGCTAGACTGGGCGCGTGGGGCGGATCGGCTGCGGTGGACGGCGAAGCTGCGTGTGTAGATCTACTGTTAGGACACTCTACCTTCACAATATCAGTGCAGATAGAAACGCCAGTGCAATATCTAGAGGTATGGGTCACAACGATTTTCATGAAGTAACCATGCAGTGATTTGGATGCTTTGAGAACCCCCCCCTTTTTGAACCAACTGATGTCGGTGGCGGTCACGGATGTCGAATTGCTCAATAGAGTTCGTCCAGCGTCCGAGCGTCCGTTCTTACACCACTTCTTACACCAGCCACCAGGGTTGCTGCGGGGCCACGTCTCCAAGACACCGGGAACTGCTTTAGAAGGAACCAAGAATAACGAATTATTGACCGCTCATTCGGGCACGATGATAATTACCAAGTAGATCCCCCTGACAGGAGATCCTTCCAAGTCCCGAAATGGAAGCCAAGGGCTGTTGTGCAGCTTCCTTTGCCTTCTCCCGCCCTTTCTTCGGCTTGACGCAGCCAGTTGGCCAAACCCCTTTGGGGCAAGCCGCCGCGTCACGAGCCCCAGAATCATATGATGACACGAGTAAAGGAGATAACGATCGATGGCTTGCTCTTGTTTGTTCCAGGCCGCGAGTTGCTTGGATTAACAGTTGATCCAGCCAATCAACATACGTTTTCTCCGCATGCGTATTCCCCGGCGCATCAATGGTTTAGGGTTTCCCTGAAAAATGGTGAAGGTATCGGCGAAATCGGCACCGCACTAATAGGGGTTCTTGCAGGTGACCACCTCTGACCACGTAAGTAGTCAGACAGAGAAAAGCGGAGAACCCACCAATCAGTCCTAACCTGCTGGTTAAGACGCTGTGCTCTTCCATGCTATCCGAATTGCAACACAGCAACCGACAGACGACAGACCTCGATAACATCATTGATCTTGCCACGCCCTGCGCTCCAGCATCCAATCCTAAAAGCCACAACACTATACCAGACGTTCTGCAGGCCTCCAAAATGAACCGATTCGAAGAACTCGTAGCTGCCATCAAGGACACCTTGGGTCCATCGTCCGGGTTGACGTCCGACGATGTAGACGTGGGAGACCTGACTCTCCTGATGGACCAATACGCTTCCAACGAAAAGGAGTGGTCCAAGTATGCAATTGCGGATGACAATATGGCCTATACCCGGAATTTGGTAGATGAAGGCAATGGAAAAGCCAACCTCGTCAGTAGCCCCCCTTACCAAGAGGTAACACGACCTCGCCGATGTGCTGACCGATGCTTCCAATAGCTTATCCTGGTGTGGACGCCGGGCAAGGGTAGCCCAATCCACGACCACGGCAATGCGCATTGCCTCATGAAGATACTCAAGGGCGAAGTGACCGAGACGAGATACGACTTCCCCGACGGCGACAAAGCCAAGCCGATGATGGTGAAATCAGAACAGGTCTACAAGGCGAACCAGACCGCATATATGGCAGACGAGCTCGGCCTGCACCGTGTCTCCAACCAGGGCAGCGACTACGCTGTATCCCTACACTGTAGGTTTCGAGGCGTCCGTCTCCAACTGCCACTCGGCTAATCTTGACACCAGTGTATACCCCTCCGAACGTAGCGAAATATGGCTGTCACATCTTCGACAGCGCCACGGGCGAAAAGAAACATATCCCTAACTGCGGCTACCATTCGATGTTTGGTAGAGTCTCAAAAGTCTCAGGGAAAGAGAACACTTCATGCCTCGCGACGAAGGCAGCGTAACTCTTGAGGGGCCTGTGATCTCCAAGTGATCGAAGGCCGACAAGGAGGGCCATCTGCCCGAGGGCCTCCCGCTTATGACGATTGAACGAGACAAGTGATGACCACACTTTCCCGAGTCGTGATCGACTCAGGAGGAGCGTTTGAAGGCCCATAAGCGGCAGGGCAAAGGGGTAAATACCAGGCGTTAGCACTCGCATTTCCGGGATTCTTGTAAATAGCAATAATGGATAGCTTTATAATGGACGAGAATGAGACAACAAGAAGTTGAAACGCCAGAAAAGGTGAAGTCTCGGATTCAGCTCGACGTGACCTTGCGGCTCTTTTGAAGGTATAAAGATCGGACTGTATCTAGACTAGCTCGGATTGCGCCATCGTCACCAAATCTCATTCGTTGCGATGGTGTGTACCCTGATCCATCGATTGTGCTTTTGCCGCCGTCCGCAGACTCTGCGGCTTGGTCGGCGCGGTAGAGGCGGCTGTCGGCGGAACTCGCATATGCCTTTTCTGGCAATATCGCGCTGCACTAACCAATAAGAGGGGTCATTCCACAGACCTAGGGCACTCTTCTAGCCTCTTTTCATTCGTTAGATGACGCTGGCATTTGCCATGTATACCTCGTAGACAGAGGTTTGAATATCATGAAGCAATTAAGCAGCACAACGCCCTGAAACTCTAGGGAAAGAATGTGATTATTATCTCTTCCTCGTTTTAACTATTTCCCCGGCTATCGCAACCGTCGCGTCATCTCGGGGGCCGAGCCTAAAGGAACAGCTGTTGGCTCTCGATTGGCTGAGAGTCCCATTCCCTCAGAACGGCTATAATGACGAGATACTTGCATACAGCTCCCTCGATGTCGCAATACCGTCTCTGGATGAGCACAACGGGAGAGCTTGTAACTGTCATATCTGCCCGTCGGTAAGTACCAAGTACGGCGCTAATTGATGTTAGATGGTCGACAGTGTAAAAGACCGGATATGTAATTTCAATTCGCATTCTGTATACTACCTAGGTACGTACATAATTCCGTATCGAGAGAGGCTGAAGGCATATGCATTTCAAGCCTGCTATTTATTTAATGAGATATGAATTAACTCGGTAGGCATATATTCCCGTACAAGCTTCGTAATGAAGGTTTGTAGATTCCGCATCTCTTGCTTCAGAGGTGCAACATCGCAACTCTCCGAAGGACCACATGAAGGGTATATAGATGTCACGTGATACCGCGCTGGTTTGTTGATCCTACGAGTAGAGAGGCAATGTAGGGTAGTCGCGCTCGGGCACATGGCGTCATGACTACCGGAATGCTTTTCTCACCTAACCCAGGTCTCCATTTTCTTCCCCAGGTTACATGCATGGAGGCTCCATGGTCTCACCTAAGATAGCCCGGAAACCCACCGTCCTTGCAGTGAGACCACCCTTTCCCCGTTTTAGCCATCTAATCCCATCGTCCTGCACCGTTCTGGAGATCGTGCATAGACAATGGCCTCACGTAAGCGTCTCAAAGACGCTGGCGACCTGCCGCAAAGCAAACATGCGCGGCATGCCAAAAGCAACACAAGCCCTTCAAGCCAACGATCTGCAGGCCCCTCCAATTCGTTCACGTCTGCTGCCCGCTCCTACCAACCCACACCTCCCTCGTCACTTGGCACCTCAAGTCAATATGCCCCTCGATCGTCCTGGTTAGCAGACGATGAGGCCGATATTGTTGACCTCACTCAGGACGACGACGGAGCGCCGTCATTGGAATTGTACGGCACGCTTGATAATAAGATCGTCGGCGTCAGGTACTACAATGGTGTCGTCACGCCTGGCGAGATGGTGCTTTGCCGCCGAGAACCCGGAAACCCGTATGACGGAAACGCGATCCGGGTGGACAACGTGATGCGCACCCAGATTGGCCACTTACCTAGGACTGTGGCCAAACAGCTAGCGCCTTTCGTAGATCGGAAAGACATCGTTCTGGAAGGCGTTGTTACTGGCTACAAAGGTGCGTTCGACTGCCCTATTCGGCTCTACATATACGGCACCAGCGATCCAGAAGGTCGAAAGGAGTTAGAAACCAAGCTGAAAGCCGCGAAATTGCTGAAGGCGACGCAACTCAAAGCTACGAGGCTAGAAGCCGAAGCTCGCAGGAAGGCGTCTGAACTCGGTCTCAAGAGCGGCTCATCTCTTGCTGGTCTGCCCCAGGATGAGGATGAGGGACAAAATGTCCCGGTCCAGCAGCTCTTGGGTGCAAGTGAAATGGCGGACACCCGCGCGGAGGACTTTCTCAAGGACTTTGCCATGGATGAAGAGGCATTGTCGAGGTTGCCTATGGCGGAACAGCCCGGCGATCTGGCGTCGCAATTACTGCCATATCAGCTCCAGGTACGGACATGCGAACCCCAAATTGTCTGCCGACCACTAACAACATCCGCTAGGGTCTTTCGTGGATGACGGCCAAGGAGGCGCCTCAACTACCTGCACCTGAGTCTAAAGATGTCGTCCAGCTGTGGAGGCGTGACAACGGCGGCAATTTCTTCAATCTTGCCTCCGGTTTTACATCGACCTCAAGGCCCAGGCTGCTATCAGGCGGGATACTTGCTGATGACATGGGTCTTGGCAAGACTCTCCAGATAATCAGTCTCATCTTATCGACTAAGGGCGATGGCCCGACTCTCATCATTGCACCGAAAGGTGTAATGAGCAATTGGGAAGAGCAGATCCTCAGGCATGTCAAGCCGGACCATATGCCCAGTGTCCTGAGATACCACTCGGTCGCCAAGACAGGAAACTGCACGAAGTCAGACTTCCTCAAACACGACATTGTCATAACGAGCTACGGTAAGCTTGTGAGCGACTTTCAAGCTGGGAAGAAGACGGGCCTCTTTTCACCTGATTGGCGTCGCGTGGTCTTGGACGAGGGCCACGTTATCAGGAATTCTAAGACGACGACCGCCAAGGCTGTCTGCAGCTTAGAGGCAAAATCTCGCTGGGTGTTGACTGGAACCCCAATGTAAGTCCACACTCCTTCAACCCTAACCGCCTTGGATAAGTCCCTCCCTATATGTTTCCAATACTAATTGCTGTCTTCCACAGCATTAACCATCGCGAGGACTTCCAATCGATACTCCAATTCCTGAAGATCAGTGGCGGTGTTGAGGATGTGCTTATCTTCAAGACCGCGATCAGTCGCCCCTTAGATACTAAACCGACGACCCAGGAAGGAGCCAAGGAATACAACAGAGCGAAGTCTCTCTTGCAAGCTTTGTTCCATGATCTGTGCCTCCGGCGGATGAAGGACATGAAATTTGTCGATTTAAAACTGCCCAAGAAGACCGAGTACATTCATCGCGTGGCGTTCACTAAGGATGAGAAAGCCAAATACGATGCTATGTTGTATGTCAGCCGTGTCTTATTTCGTCGGAGTGACTAACCGAGAGCTAGATGCGAAGCCCAAGGAGCGTTGGAACAATATCAGAAGAAATCCGAGAAGGAGGAGAAATTGAGGTTCACGAACGTCCTGGAACGGCTTTTACGTCTAAGACAAATGTAAGTGTATTTCAACGACCCAGCGTGAGACTGTGCCGTATTCGGTCACTCTGGATAATCCCTCTTATTTATGGGCTGTGCTCATTGAGGGTCTATAGGTGCTGTCATTGGACCCTCTGCAAAGATCGGGTCAAAGATGTTCTTGCGGTCTTGGGGGATCAAAAGGTAGTACAATTTACGAAGGAGAATCTCGAAGTCTTGCAAAAGGCGCTGGCACTCGGTTGCAAGGACGGAGAGGAGTGCTCAATCTGTTTCGAGTCCATCGACTTGCACCAGCCGGTCATCACGGCGTGTAAGCATATGTTCGGTAAAGTCTGCATCCTCGAATGGATTGGCACGGGAGGTGGTGGAAACAAGAAAGGCACTTGCCCGCAATGTCGCGCTCAGCTCACGCCAGAGTCCCTGGTCGAGCTATCGCTAGAAACGGAAACACCCGAGGAGTTTGACACCGAGACACACAGCTCAAAGACCGAGGAGCTCCTCAAAATTGTCCAGTTGAGTCTCAAGGATCCCAAGTCGAAAATCATCGTCTTCTCCCAATGGACATCGTTCCTCGATATTATTCAGCAGGTCCTTGAGGAAGCCAAGTTTGGATGCAGCCGCATTGACGGCAAAATGACGGTGGAGAAGCGTGACCGAGCCGTTGCCGCGTTGTATGACGACCCTAACACCAGGGTGATGCTCGCAAGCCTGAGTGCCTGCAGCGTCGGGCTCAACCTCGTCGCGGCCGACACGGTCATTCTGGCGGATAGCTGTAAGTCTCCCCGAGGTCGAGTAAGCCTATAATCACCTGTGCTAACGCGTCCGAAGGGTGGGCTCCTGCTATCGAAGATCAGGCTATCGATCGTGTGCATCGGCTTGGTCAAACTCGAGAGACAAAGGTCTGGAGGCTGGTCATGGAAGGATCGGTAGAGGAGAGGGTCCTTGAGATCCAAGCCAAGAAGCGCAAGCTCGTCAGTATGGCGTTCAAGGAGAAGAAGAAGGGGGCGAAGGCGCAGGAGAGCACGTCGGCGGATGTGAGGAAGTTGCTCTACGGCGTTCCAGCAGAAGGATCCCAATGAAATGAAGGCGAGGGTCGATACATGTGGGACCGAACGGTCGTTTCCGGCTCGATGATCGGGCCTTCATTTGTTTGGTGCTTTAGTTGAGCTTGGAAGAAGGAATGCTGGGACGGGAAAATTGTTACAGCTTCCTGTCGCTTCTGCGGAGCTGCCATTTCAAGACCTGGAGTCACTCACCGGCTGTACAATTTCCTACTTTAACTCGACTGTACAACACACCACATGTAGAACTATGATCAAATATGCCGCTTTCGAGGTGGCTCTTAATTTGACTGATATGAATACGAAGCGGGGTGAGGCTCTGGTGTATTGTTAACCCGTGGTCCAAAACCCCCTTTGCTTGCGGCAGGCTCTATGCCGATGGAGATTACTAAGGCTCATATTTGAGCTCGAGTGGACCCCGTTCAAGAAAGCAACCTCGACGGCGCGGTGAACCCGCTGCTATCCGCTTAAGAATAGTACTACGATATGCATTATTCTAGTTGTACAGCCTAGGCATCTAGGAATGCGTGTCCTCACGAACAAGGGCGCGTGGTTGATGTATGAGCTCTCCCGACCAAATATACCAACTATCCTCCAACTCCTGGTAAACTCCTATACGCCCTCTTTCCGCCTCGTTCCGCCCTATCCGCCTCCGACGTGAAAGAGTTGCGACCTAGATATCACATGCGCACACATAAAATGTAAACAGGGAGATCGGACACCTAAACCAGAATTTTTACTCCGACGTCTCGACCTCCGCCACTAGCCGCTGCCCGAGGAGCCGGAACTGGGCGGCGTCCTCGCCGCCGGGCGCGCTGCCGGATGCCGTGGTATTCCAGCGCGCACCCGTGGGCTCCTCGAACCAGGCGTGCGCGACGCGGACGCGGTACGGCGGCGCCGTGCCGTGTTCTCCGGCGGTGTCCCAGAACACGAGCACCGTCGAGTGCACCGTGGGCTGCGCCTCCTCGTCGGCGTCGTCGGCGTTGTTCGGCGTGCACTCCGTCCACCCGGCGCCGTACAGCGCCCCGCACTGCACGTCGAACGCCGGCGCCGCCTCCACGTACCCCCGGGCCGCCGTCACGTTGAACCCCAGCCCGCACGCCGCCGAGCCGCACCCGAACGAGAAGTCCGTCGCCCGCCAGCTGTAGAGGCCCTCCGTCGGCGCTGGCGCCGGTGCCGGCGTCTCTTGTCTTGTTGTTGCCGCGGCTAGGGGTCTCGCCTGCGCTTGTGCTGCTAGCAGGCAGGCGGGAGGGAGGAGTGCGGTTATGTAGTTGGTGAGCATCATCTCCGCGGTGGTGATTGTTGTTGTTGATACAATAGGTGGGTTAAGTGATTCGAGCTATCTGAGTTGTCAGGTTTGGGTTTTGGTTTGATTTCGACGTTTTCGCAGAGGCAGTTCCTTTTGATATTTACGTTATTCAGCGGTTCTGCCGTTGCCCGTATGGAGGGGTGCACCGGACCTCATATATATCTAATACTCCCTACGAACCTTCCATAACTCAAGGGTTGCGTTGATGACGTGCGCAGTAGCTGTTGTGCGCTGCCCGTGTGCCCAAAGGGGTTTCGGCCGGTCGTGACGTAGCCCTGAAAGGGGATCGGCCCATGCGGCAACGTCGCATCGAAATACGAGATATGGGTTTGTCAGGATCCTCTTTGTTCGGCAGGCCGAGAACGCCCTTTGGGCAGGGATCCGCGTATGACGGCGATCAGCCATCCTCGCCGCCAATCGAACGGACCAGCCAAGCCTGTGTGACCTCTGGATCGCTGTGGACCCCTCTCTGCCCGTTTAGTTGCCGTATCCTTTTTCAGCCCTGTGTGCCGTGCCGCTTTTCTTCGTGCCATCATTTGTTGCCGGGCATGGTGGCACGTCAAGTCGTTCATTCATTCGGTTGCTTCTTGAAACACGGCGCTTCGACGTAACGTTGTAAGGAAATCCGTGGGCTTGCTGCTGTCGTATATTATTCTTGAGCTGCACCACGCCATTGTTCGTGTTCTCTTTAAACAGATACACGGCCGAGTTCTCGTGCGTATTTTTGGCAAATGTGTGGTCCGTAAAAGACGGCGCTTCTTGGGATACGTGGCGACTTCCTGTCTGACCACACCTCCAGTATAGATAGTATCTGATAATCTCAAGATATGGCTGACCTTCACCGGCGGTCGGCACAAGAATCTGCGGGTTCGGCATAAAGTAAGTCGAACGACCGATGCCAGATGCCATCATTGTGAGAGGCGTAGATATCCTGTATTATAATCTCAACTATCTGCGGCATATAGCGTACGGGAGTTACGTAGCCCGAAGATGTAGTCCCGCATTGAATCTCGCTCATGCGGGCGTGAACAACCGCATAACCTAGATTATGTGGTGTTAATAGGGCAGCTGAGCACAACGAATGGCCACATCCGCAAGGAATTGCTTCGAGTAAATTCCCTAATGGGCATTGCCTCCTGCGCATTCACCCCATCCAAGTGCTCACTCGCGAGATTCCTTTTCCCTTGGGGTCCAGCGTGCTCGCCCTCCTCAGCCTCTCAAACTCCCTCTCCTCCATCCTCTTCGTCCGGACCCTCTCAAGGCTGACGGGCAGGTCATCCTCGACCTCGTTCTCACCCAAGACCGCGTCGGCCGCGTTATTTCGGGCGCTCGGCACGAAGGAGCCCCGCCTCCTGGCGACGGGGTCGTGATGATGAGGATTGGCAAAGCCGAACGAGAAGGCGCGCCTCCTGAGCACCCTAGTGCTCGGCCTGCTCCTCATCTTCTCCAGCGGCTGCTCGGCGCCCGTGGCCGTGGCCGTGGCCCCCGTGCCGGCGGAGCGCGCCTCGCGCTCCCTGACCTTCTTCATGTGCTCGTGAAAGTTCGGGCGCTCAAGCATCCCCGAGCGGAAGGCGTTGACGCCCACAAGCAGCTTCGCGAGGTCGACGAGCTCCTCGAGGTACTCGATGATTTCAATTATACCGGCCGACGCCGCGTTCCACGACAGGAAGGTCTGCTTCGTCATGTATCGCAGAAAATGGCTCGAGAGCGGCGTCGAGGTACCTCCGTCTGCTACCGCGGGTGTTGCGGCGCCGCTCGTCGAACCGGAAATTGCCTTCTTAAGGAGCAACTCCCGAACGCAGCTGATGACCCGTAGCTGGGCTACTCGACTCGAAGGTAAGAATTGCGGGAGGGGCAACCTCGTCGTTAGTGCCTCGTGGACAGCGAACAGTGTTATCGTGATGCTGCCCGCCACATTGCGTCGGTAGGGCAACACCTCCGCACTCAGTTCCTCTAGGACGGTATTGCCGTGCACATTTCGCAAGTGGAGAACATTATCCATGCGCTCTATAATCTGAAACAGAACGAATATCATCTCACGGTAAATCATCGTCTGTCCCTTGAAACTGCCCTTTAACCGCGGTTCAGTTAGGCAGAAAGGCAGGAATGTCCGAGCAGCCGAGAGAGCTTGCTCGGCCTTTCCTTTAGCCCGTTGAAAATTTGCGTTGACTGCACGGGACTTGGCGTTGCCATTGATCGGCGAGTCGATGCCAATGGCCAGACATGCTTCCATCTGGGATATCTGTTGGATGCTCGAAGCGAGGGACTCGACTAGTCTATCTCGCGCACGAACTGGGAAGAGGAGCATCTCGACCATCAGGGCCACGGCTCCACCAACGAGGAAGCAGACCAGGCGCTGAACAAAGATTTCCCAGGGACGGTGGTCGTTCTGTTGAAGGACAGTCGCTGGTCATGAGTTAGCAAGCACGGAGTCAAGTTCGCCCAGTCTAGGGAGCGACTTACCGAGGCCGACAACAGACATACTGACAGTCGAGATGATGCCAGTTTTAACGTAACCTGTGCCCAGTTGAACGTAGAAGGAGAGGATGGCACCTAGGGTGAGGACCACCACAGCAACGACGTGATTTCCTCGTCCTATCAGATAAGAGAGGAAGCCAACGACGCAGCCGGATACCACACCGAATGCCCTCATAAAGAAACCATGAAAGGAAGTCCCAACCGCGACTTCGAACACTATGATCAGTTGCAGCGAGGCCCAGGAGCCACGCACTGAGCGGTACCAAGCGTTCCATTCGGGTACAAAAGCTGGCCACGTCACGACGAAAGCTGCAACTGTCATTTTTAGAGCGAAAGCCAAGTCATCAGAATCGGCAATGAATTCGACAGCATCAGCCGCCAGACCTCGCAGCCACAGTATGGTGTTTACGTCGGATTTGCGCGGCCCGTTCCTCCTCGGGCGCTCGCCTGCCCGTGGTGATGTTGGCCGTTTCCTGTTGGCATACCCAGTTTCTTCGTCCTTATTACGCTGCAACGGTTCCTCGTTGCTGTCGTTTTCTGGATCGTCATCGTAGTTCTTATGGTCCTCTCTAAGGCCACGGCCAGTCCTGGCCCCTTTTCTCGCATTCTCAGGTAACGCACTAGCGTCGCTTTCACCACCAGTCGTCAGCCATTTGTCCCAGCTGATTTTTGGGAAGTAGAATCTCCGCCGCCCAGACCTAGCGTCCCTCTTTTCAAGGAGAGTTCTAGAGTGCCTCAACATGTCCAAAACCTGAGCAGCGGCTTCTCTCGTGCTCGTCAAGAAGGACGAAATGAGGTGGATCTCCATGCCGGGCATTACATCGCCTTGCGAGCCGCGGTGGTAGGCCATCGTCGCAGCATTCTCTAGAGCTTTCGCGGAATTCAAGTCGAAAAGCGACAAGGCATCTGCGAAGACCGCCATTCGAACGTCGATCTCCTCTAAAATGATACCATCGGATCTTGGAACACCCGAAGGAAGTTTGGACACATCATAACAATGGGCTAGTGCCACAGTGATCACTTGGACGGCTCTGTGTATCTGGTCATGTAGAGCTTTGGCTGGATCTCGTACTTGGGTTAAGATATGTTCCAAAAGCTTGCTGTCACCCGACTCAATCTCGCGGATGGGTTTAATAAGCTCGAGATTGCGTTGGTGCTTGGACTTCCGCTTGCGAGGCTTCTCGGAAACCCCAGCATCTTCGCTCTCCGAAGACTCAGAACTTGAATCCGTAGTGGAGTCACTATCATCGGTATCGTCGTTCTCCGCGGCTACTTGAGTAGTATCTGCATCGTCTCCTGCTAAAGCATATTTACTCTCGCAGGCATTGACGAGCGAGACCGTGGTCTGAACGAGACGCGTCATAGCAGCCACGCTGATCCGCTTCAACGACCGCGGAGGAAGAACTGCAAACACGAGCTCAAAATTGGATTCCGCTTGAACAGTCTTGAGGCTTCCAAGCTGCGACCTTAGTTTGCCCTTCTTGTCCGTCAGGGAAACGAGCTTGCTTCGCGAATCCGTCGACGAGGTCTTTTCGGCGTTATCGGAATTTGCTTCGATAGATTCAGATATGAACCAGTCTCCAGCATCCTGTAGGCATTTCACCGTTTCACATAACGTCTCGATAGTAGATATCGCGAGGAAGTCGCTCGACAATTCGGGAAAAATCGAGATATTCACGACAATTACGACTGCTGCGGCTGTGAGGATAGGGTACGCAATCTGGGTGATCATCGATGTTGAGACGGATGTAGCAGTGCCAGTCAAGACTGTGATACTGACAAGCAGCATGAGAAAGACGAACAGGAACAGCCTGGGCGTGGAGGATCGAAGAATGCCGTGAAGCATGACGGCCAATGCGAAGAAGATAGCCCGGATACCACAAGCGGCATCGAGATTGCTCTCAAAGGCCAAGCTAGATAAGTAGAGCCCTAGTGATGACCAGGCCATGCCGACGAAAGCCCCAAGGACTATCAGGATGAGCGCCTCGCAAAGTTCACCAAAACGCCGTCCTGGGTGCCCAAAGACTGTGACCATAGCACCTAGGTAGGTTGAGGGACCATAAACGGCGACCACGGCAGGAGTGATTCCAATGATAAGAATTGTTGTCGTGCATACTGTGTTCTTCAGCATCCTCTGCCATAGATGGTTCCTCTGAAGGTTCGTCGTGATAGTGGCCAGGCACTCATCAAGCTTTCGCTTCCACCCTGCGCCGGTGGATGCCATGATTGCCCAAATCCTCCAGGTTGGAAATCCAGATCCGACGGATACCTTGACCGATTCATGGCATCTGAGATCGGCTAATCACCAGGGGCCGGGTACAAGAGGCGGTGTTTATTGAACGGTCTTTCGTGCCAGATGTGAAACTTTCACTGCCAAGGACACAATGCCCACATTTACGAAACCCACGTCTGTTGTCGCGCTTCCCTGTAACGTATGGCTGCAGGTAAAAAGCAGCGAGCTGTTGATGAATGAGGTCATCCCGAGGCCGATAACATTTGGAAAATGTTTGATGGCGCCCGTGCTTGTCAACTTTCGGTTACTTCGGGCTGATACCTCAAAACAAGGTGTTACTCTAGAGAACGCATAGTACAAATGAATACTTCAACCTGCACAGAGAAATTGAGTAAGAAATATGTACTATGTAGTACCCATCCACCTGCAGGGACCCATTGCGGGGACATGGCGAGCATGCGCCCGAGGTCAGTTGCAGTAGTTCGACTAACGACAACCGTTTCGCGGGGCTCTAACTACGATTATCATAAGTTATCCATTGCTTATCAACATCTAACTGCGCGAATATCCTGCTGGGTAGTTGCTAGCGACAATGCCTCCTCCATCGGGGACTTTCGTAGTCAGTCTTCAGGGCCCTCAAATCCCTTCATATTATCGTTGTTACTAAGAGACATTCATCTAGGCTAGGCTCAAGGTCCAGTTGAAGCTATCCATCGCGCGTTTGCGCATGGTACAACAACGAGATGATGCCAATGGCAAGTCCCAGAGGCGGGCGATGGCCCAGCTTTTGGAAGCCGGAAAGATAGATTCGGCGAGGATTAGAGTGGAGAATATAATCCGGTCGGACATAACCACCGAGCTCCACGAGATTCTCGAGTTATATTGCGAACTGCTTCTGGCCCGCTCTGGCTTGTTAGAGACCGCGCCCTGCGATCCCGGACTGGAGGAAGCCGTAAAGAGCATCATCTACTCCGCACCCAAGACGGAGATCAAGGAACTGCAGCAAGTGCGGGCTCTTCTAGGGGAGAAGTTCGGAAAGGAGTTCGTGATGGCAGCCATGGAGAACTCAGATGGTAAGGTCAACGAGAAGGTAGTGAAGAAGTTGAGTGTCACGCCGCCGAGGGAAGAGCTAGTTCAAGGTTACCTCGAGGAGATTGCTAGAACCTACGGAGTTGATTGGCCGAAACGACCTAAGGAATTGGGAGATGCGCCCAAGTACGCGGACGACGACGGTGACGACAGCCCGAGTGGTGGCCAGGCACAGAAAGCTTCGGAGGCCCCTATACCTGCCGATAGCAAAGAAGCCAAGGATAGGGAAGATTTGAGCCGTGCTACGCCACCCCGAGCTCTTGGGCCGAATAGTCCACTTCACGTCAATCCACCAAGTCCGTCTACCGATAACCCTCGACCGAAGGTTACTCTCAATTCGATGGAATTAAAACCCAGCAAGAAGATGGTCGATGCCGGCCTAGCAAAGAAGAATCCCGAACGGAAAGGTGGCATAGGAGATGGGATCCCAGACGTCAATGAGCTGGCAGCACGGTTTGCTGCTTTGAAACGGTGACACCATGAGAGTCGTGCTGCTTTAAGTTGATGGGTATGGGCACTTATTCGACAGACCAAACCTCGATGGTATTCAACTAGCGACTTCATCTCATAACTTCGAACATTGACGAGATATGATTACATTCGTATTGAAATCACTTGGCTTTTATGCTTCCTCTCCTTGGGTTGGCAGAGCTACTTGGAGTTTGAGACTTGTTAGTATCCCAAAATCGCATTAGGGAGTGACACAGTGGTGATGGAATGGGAAACTGAAAGAACATCCATAGCTCCCAAGGCTATGAATAAATCTCGAGCACTCGTGGTTGTGAGCCCAACTTTTACTTTCACTGTCATGTGCCGAGGGTAGTTGCTGGGATGCCTACTAAAGTACATAACATCAGACGTGCTCCTTCCCCGTGATTCACAGAAGCCCCTTCCCAGTTTACGTGCAATTCTTCTAATTTTCATGTTTCCATTGTCACGGACAGTACTCCATTTCCCAAACAGACAGTTCGAAGTTCAGGCACCGGCGCGGTCCCCCTATCTTCTTACACTAAATAATCCGGTGCAATTTGTCTCGAATATCGTAATCCAATTGCGGTATCTTCGCCTTTTGAGCAGGCTGTTCTTACAAAATCGGACTCGACCATATTTCATCATCATCTCACTTCTGCAGTTTCCCGAACTGACGTTCGCGTTTGTTACGAGGCAGGGTCTACTTCTCAACCAGACCTGCATCTGGCAGCAGCAAGTGCATGAGCAACTAGCAAACACGAATTTGGCCGCTTCTCACTATACCCTAAATACTCAATTCTTGGTCAACCCGAGATTCCAACGCTTTGCATATCACGGAGCAGTTCGGCGCATTTGCCCTATAACGGTGGTCCAAAAAACTCGGGGATATCAAGACAGCTGGATCATAACGGATATCCTCATGCGTATTGCCTCGGCCTAGAATTTCCCCAACCTCTTATCCCTTCAGTGCCATCATGGACCTTAGAAACAGCCTCTTAGCTTCGGCGATCGAGCGTCTCGAAGAGATCAGCCTGGATGAACTTGCAGCCAAGATCAACACTGCCTTTCCAGACAGGATTGGCAAGTCTCAAGCCCTCCATCTGTTTATGGGGTGGCTACATGAGCAAATCAAAAGAGATAGGATCATAGAGCAAGGGTCACTCCTACCTGACTTTGCGAGCCTGCTTATGTGTGGCACCTTGCAGACGGGCTCATTCAGAAAGGAAGAGGTGGATCAGACTTTCGAAGAATGGCAGAGAAAGGACGCTCAGGAGAACCCGGCCAACCGCCGTAGATACTTGATGGCTCAAGCTGAGATCCAGCACCTTTTCGAAGAGGCTAAGCGCGGTGGCTTTGTCACACCGAGAGCCACCTCACATCCGCAAGAGTCTCCTAGCCGACACATGCATAAAAGCCGTGCAGCTCTTCTACAAAAGCCGCCTGTTCAGAGTCCCTTGGGTGACATTACCAACAAAGAACGAGAAGGCGAGATACTAGGATGGGGGCAGCAGCAGACCGGATCTAACGTAATTCCACTAGGGCAACGGAGCGCCCCCAGTGCCAGCAGCAAACGAGAGATCATTGAGATCGAGGATGACGAAGAGGAGCAGCTTTATACCTTGCCTATCTATCCGAGGGGTAACCCTTCTGCTCACCGGCCAGAAGCAACCGTTGCTTCACTGGATTCCGATGCCGATGAGGTAACGATTACTCGCGAAGCCATCTTACTGGATTCTCCGGAAGGAATGCCCAGACCCTCAGATACGAGCAACGCCTCGTCCTGCAGCCGAATGAAGCATAATCCTAAGGAATATTATGCACGCTCTGGGGGACATCCGAACTTCTCTGTTCCACCGCCGGCAAGCTATGTTTGCAAGCGCTGTGATAAGCCAGGCAAGCCAGCCCGATGAACTAGTCGGCCGTATTCTTACTAACTGGGGCCATAGGACACTGGATACAGCTCTGTCCCACGAACCTGGACCCGAGGTTTGATAAACCTCCGCCGCCGGATTATCGCTGCGAGATCTGCCTTGAAGTTGGGAAACACTTTGCGACCCTGTGCCCTCTTAATAAAAAGAAGGTCTCCTTGACCAAGCAGCGAGAGCGAGCCGGGATCAAGGCAATATCACCCATCCGAGTCGAAAACCATCGGTATCGAGGGCGCCGTTCTCCGAGTTTTCCCTATGAGCGGTCTCGTTCCAGAACTCCGACTCGTCCACCTCGCCATAATGGCTATGATGCTTATAGACCAGGCAACAGTGCTCAAGTTAGATGTGAAGGTTCCGGTAGACGACCGCGCGCACATTCACATGTTTCTGACGAGCCTCCTCACACGAAAAGGATACGTACAGGCCGCTATACCAGAGAAGACACGCCAAATAGCCAAGGAGCTGGAGAGTGTAACACACGCGGTCGCAAGGCTGTCCCGTCCGGAAATCTTGATAACCGTGGCGGTGCCAAGGTCAAATATCGGGACGAGTCGAGACCGAAAAGGAACGAGGGCCGCCTTTCCTATGACGACGACGTATTCATCGATTCACAGCGAGCTTTGCAGACGCCGAAGGCTAAGACTGCCACCAAGCAGCAAGCCAGTGGCCAAACCGAAAGTAAGGATGGGGTCGCCAAGGCAACAGAATCTGAGGATGTGATTACCCCAGAAGATTCTAAGAAGGCCGAAGAAGAGGCAGAAAAGTTTCTTCAAGTGATGAAGCTTAAGATCGGGACAGTAGACACGGCCGTGGAAGATGCCAAACCAGGCATTGTTTCGGGCCAGACGGACATGCGTGTACCAGCTCACGACGGCGCGGATGACAGCCTGGGCATCTACGAAGAGGTCTGCCAAGAGGATGATGGTGATACTTCTGCTGCCGAGGATGATCCAACGCTATTCCAAGCACCAGATGGAATCCAGTATCGCCTAGTAAGAGAATCCCGATTCCGCCCCGAGGTAGTCGCTCTCTTTAAAGGTCGGGCAAATCCGATCGTCCATAGCATGGCCAACAGAAGGTCTGCCCGCCAGGTGTGGGAGGAGGCGGACCGCAAGATCGCCACCTAGTGACCCTTTCAACCAGACGGTACTGGCTAGTACATGATAGCCTGCCAGGGCGCTTCCCAAACTCCCTCTTGCCTAGAGGAGTCTCGTTGACTCTGGCTATCTGACCAAGTCAGTAGCACACAGCGACTGAGGGCGATTTTATGATGCCGTCAGTTACAATGCACGTAGCAACTTCGGAATGAAAATGGACAGCAGTTCGAACGGGCGATTTGGTAGTGGCTGCACTACTCTATGATGAAGCCATTGCATACGATAGATGAACGAGAAGGCGGAAAGTCTAGATAGTGTATCAGTATTTTCCACGAGCTCCATCGGAGCCCATCCATGCACCGTCTCCCCTGGTGTAGTGCTAGCCCATAACAACGTGTCTGACGTCGCGTCCTCTCATATAAGTCATGAATGCTGTAAATCCAATGCCATATTTGGTCTCGCCTCCATAACGCCCGACGCCTTCGCCTCTAAATGCTTATACGCATAAGTTGCCCACCCCCGGAAAATAGCGTCGCGACAATCTCGAAGCCGGTTTATGCGCGCGTCCGACCTCGTCATCCGAGGTTATTCCCGACTTTCCTCCCTTTCTTCCCTCCTCCTCTTCCTCCTCCTCCTCCTACTACTACGCCCCGTGCCTTTTTCTCATTTCCTAATCGAGCTTGTCGAGGTGCTCGAGGCGGGTGAGGACGACCTGCTTGCTGGTCTCCTCGATCTCCCCAGCGAGGAAGACCTCGTCGAGGATGGCGTAGACCTTGTAGAAGTTGAAGACGAGGTCGAGCTCGCAGACGTTGCCGAAGAAGGCGTCAAGCACCTCGACGAAGAAGTGGATGGCCTCGAGGTACGCGAGCTCGTTGTCGTTGGTGTCGACGCAGGCGCAGAAGAAGAGCCCCGCGTACCGCCGGTACACGATCTTGTTGTTCCGGAACTCCACGAAGTTCGACTGGTACTTCTGGTCCCGCGGCGCCACTAGGCGGTGCACCTGTTTTTGGGGGGAAGCTTGCCCGTTAACAAAGAAAAACTTCCTAGATGGGATAGAAGGGCATCGAGAGAGATATTGCGCGGGTTGAGTCGGGGGTCGTAGCGCAGGGGTAATCGTATCGTATGCTGGGCGCGCGCGCGCGTGTGTGTTTCAGGGAAGGGAGAGCGTGCGCGAGTGAGTCAGTGAGTGAGTGAGTGAATTCGTACCTCGCCTTTAAGCTTGATCTTCTCGTCGTCGCTGTACGGCACGTACCATTTCGCCAGCCGCGTTTTGCCCCTGGGCGCGGTGGCCTCGGTTAGCGCCGGAACGACCACGAAAACTGGTTGCCTGCGGACATCGAATAGGTTATTGGACTTACTGCCGGTTCTGTATCAATATGAATGACAACATGTCGGGGAATGGTAGATCTGGCTGCGCGACGGTCGGTGTGTTGAGATGGGAGGAAATGTGTAGTCTCTCCCAAGTTTGGCCTTGAGCTTCTGCTGCAGTTGGCCGGTTATCCAGGTACCTGGGTAGGTAGTTAGGTAGGTAATCGCTTGTATCTGGTGGTTGTTGTCAGCGGGTTTAACTTAGGGTCCCCCAATTGCGCACGGCGAGGCCTTGGGGAGACAACGTGTGTAACAGTACACTAAATGGTACGCACGGTGCCGTCACATTTGAACCCAACACTAACCCCCCTATCCGTATCTTGGTGGTAGCATCTCGTACCTGTGGTATACCATGGTGGTTCATAGACCGGCAGTCCGTAATCACCATAGAGATTAAACTTGTTTTCGAGTCTATACTAATCGATACAGTACATGTGTATAACTTGTTGCAATGTGGAACTTCTCACCAACCAGGCCATTTGCTCAACCTCCCAGCGCCTCGCCCATACCGAGCCTGGCGCCAATTCCCTGACGAAGCATGCGGATCGGTAGTCAGCCTAGAATCCACCGGATAGACCTCCCCTCTTTCGCGAGGTCTGGCGGAGAATGGTCGCGCAGCCCTACTGCGGCAGAACCCGGACAGAGCCCGGATGCAGCGCGTACGCGCAGATGCCGCGCCCCGGGCTCGGCGCCAGCACAGCACCTTTGCCGGGCTCGGAAGGCCCGAGGTGGCCCTCTGCGATGAGCTCCTTCCGGAGGCGCTCGAAACGCTGTTTGAGCGCATTGGCAGACATGCCTGGATGGAAACGATGGGCGATGTGTTCCCAAGAGAGCTTCATATGTCCGTTCACTGATACAGGGTCAGGGTGCATGTCCGAGCTGCGTTGGCATATTCCAGGTCGAGAGGGAAAGGATGGGTTTGGTTGACAGGAAAAGTTGGTTGATAGGAGTGGTCTGGTTGAAAGGGAGGTATCGGTTCGCCAGCAATCGGGCAATGCAGGCACCCCTTCTCAGCATGCACCCTTGGACGAAGTCGAGCATGCATTTCTCCATCATATGCGGCTCTAAACAGGGGCCAGGAATCTATTTTAATCAGGCAAGGGGAAGGGCGGGTCCGATTGGGACGAAAGTTGCTACTCACCACAACGCCGCGGCCTGATCCGGTTGGTCAGCACAGAGCGCCCGAGGTGGTTGGGCTGCGGGCTGGGGACTAGGGGCGGTCCGCGGCGCGGGGCTTTGCAGGCACGCCGTGTTGGCCACGTTGTGGACCGCCATGTTGATCCCAGGCATATCGAGCGTCGTTAAGGATCGCTCGCACCGCCTTCCGGGCGCTCACGAGGAACGCCAGGTCAGCGGCGACGAGTTAGCCTTGACGGCCGCGCTCGCTGTGCTTAATCGCATTAACCGTGGGTTGTGCTTTTTTAACGGGTCGGCTCAGAGGGTGGTCATCGCCGGCGACGTGGCGGCCGGGAAATCATGATCTCGGCGCCGATGCCGCCCTTGGTTGGACCGGTTAGGAGGACTGTCCGTGAAGCTGTCAGGGGACCATCACATCTAGAGCTTGGGCTATTCGATAGAACTCACTGATTCTTCTTCTGACTATGTCGGCAATAGGTTCCGCGCTCCGCCCGGACCCCCTCCCTTTTCCTTTCCAGGTCGACGAGCTTGGTCGACGATAAGGTCAGAAAAGCCAAGTCAGGTTAGTTGACGATAAGGTCAGTCGGCACCAAGGTCAACCAGGTCGGGCTAGCCAGGGCTTCAGCGCATTGATGCGCCTACGCAGAACAAAGGCCCCTTCCTGCTTGTCGGCAGGGTGTCGTGACCTATTCGCAACGCAGGGGGGCTGGAGCAGGTCCAGAATGTTGGCTGCCCCTCAACGCAGAGCACGTTCTTGCCGCCGACGCCATTTATCGGCCAAGAATATTCTTCCCAGAGTGGACGCATCGAAGCTTTGCAGGCTTAATTCTTCAGATCCTCCTCCTTTGAGTAACCAACGGAGTGATTGCTTCTGATAAGGACGGAGCAACATGGCAAAACTCCCCGGGGCTTCGGCTTCCGGTGTACTAAAGTGAAATGATTGTCCTTTCCTGCATAGGGCATCGAATTAATGTTACTCGTCGAGCCTCCGTCTCCTTGTCGTAGGCAACCATGTCAAGTAAGAGGAGTGTGAAAAGGGGGAATGCGGCAACTCAGAGGAGCCCCCACCATCGACGTTGTTCTATGCGCTCTTTCTGTCGTTGTTATTGTCCTGGTTGGACGGCGAGAGTGCGACCGGTCGATGTTCGTCTATATGGTCGGGTTTTCTAATCGGCTATTTTGGTTCTCCATTCGTACTCATTTTCCGTCCGGGATTTTGGTGTGGCGTGAACACAAGAATAAAGAGGGTTACTTTGCGATAGTGGCAGTGAACTCATCTTACCGATCGTAGACCACCTCGTGCCGCCAAGGAGATGTTGAAGCCACGATCGGAACTAAGGAGACAGGCCACTATTTCTGTCAAGATTTGCTCTTCGTCCTAAAAGAATGTGAGTGATAGCTGAGCAGCTGCCCTCTACCCTGGTAGGCCAAGGGGTCTCCGAACCTCTATTGCTGCCTCGTCTTGCTCCCCTTATATAGTTCTACTGGCCACGCTGAGAACAGCAGCATCGGTCTTCGTCTTAGTCATGTCTTTAAATCGTTCTTTCCCTAGCCTTGGTCGTGGGTTCTGATGTCGAGATCCCAGGACGCCAAAACCCCGAAGAAATGGAAAAAACTCCTAAAATTGCTTTTTACAATAATAAAGGATAACGACGACCTTATTATTTTAAAAATAGGGATTGAAATATACTAGTATACCGCTATAATGGATAACGGACTTGATGGCGGACATGTGGTACATAGGGGTTAAATGAAAGTATAAGCCTTCGATATTGTTATTCGCTTAGTGACGTATCCGGTGGAAATCCAATAAAAGGTGAGCATACCAGTGGCCATCGCTACAAACCAACCGAGGGTATGGAGTTTTGCCCGGCCTCCTAGGTGCGTAACCGGCAGTGCTGTGATCAACTTCGTGCGTATGAGGTTCGGGGTTTATTGGGTCAAGTCCGTAGCTTGCAGCTCACTTTGTCAGAGTACTTCTTAAAAGAGCAGACTGGGTGTACGTATGTTCCTAGGTTAACCACGAGAACCTCGCAACTGCTTTCAGTCGGAATATGCGTTGCCTGTATGAGCTAAGGGAATATGGGACCTATAGCCTGTGACGGCTTCGAAGACTACTGGACTAGAGGATATGTGACTAAAACACTCGAAAGACCTTCGACGCAACACTCAGCGCAGCTAGCATATCCAAAGAGAACGGGACAAGTCGTGCTTGTTACTTGCTAATAAGTGGAAACGCATTCCTCTACGATAGATTGAACCTGTAGTCCTTCCTTGTCAGGGGAATACAGTGTCGAAGTAGGGGGATGGGTAAACACCTTCGGATGCCAGCCTATCCTGCACAAGTAACATTTGGTCTTCACAGTTCTGTGATTTTAAATTACCTCCAATGAGAGCCAGAATCGGCGGTGGTTTGATGTCACAGTTTCGGATGCGGGTTTGTGCGAGTTTCGAGTTCCGAGTTGCTGCGGGTTGCCGGCTGCGGGTTGCGGGTTGTGAGCTGAGGTAGCTCAGGAGTTGTCCGAGGCAACCTATAAGTCTCACTCAACACGTGGTAAAATCCCGTTCGTGTCAGAAACAAAGAAAGCTTGAACACAAATCATTGCCCGGGTAGTTTAGGAGAAACCAAACAGTTATATAGCGTCCTTCCTGCGTGTTTCTTCTTGTTTTCCCCTACCTCGAGCTAGCCATCAAACAGCTCTGTATCCACTACAGACATCAATATCGGCCCCTGGTTCTGCCTTCCGAAGGCTTTCTTTATGTTTGCTTGTCCTCAGCCAACGGAGACGCTCACAGCCTATAGGTACTTAATTGAGACTTTGTACCTATCTAAAAAGCAAGCCAGGCTCTTATAGTCTTCTTAGAAGGATCGGCCGTGGCAAAGTTCGGGGGTTGGCGCACGAGCCACAGCTAGGCTCTGGCCAGTAACAGGTACCTAATCAACAGCCACTCCTACGTCAAGTAACCGTTACAAGACATGGAAATTGGACAAAACCTTTCATGGCCATGAAGCTGATTTATCAGATAATAAACAAGACGTGGGTGTGATTATCTAGCTTCGTAAGAAGCCCTCCTTAAGTTCAAGGATATAAACTTGGTTTCAGCGAGTCTTGCAACGGGCGAATCAACTGTAAGTGGCCCGAACCTGTACGACTAAGCTAGAACAGCAACACGCCCTGCCTCTCAAAAGTTTGTGGCGCTACTTACCAACCTCACAACGCCACCAAAACATTCCCCTTGCGTCGCGCGCCGTCGGTTCTTATGGTTAACATGCGCTTACAGTCGTAGCGCCGGCCCTAATATCGCGACGCGATATCGTTCGGGAGAGGCATGGCGTCCGGCAGCAAAACCGCGAAGCCTGCCACCGCAGGAACTCACCCCTGTTACCCGATCGCGCTTGCCAAGAATTGCAGCGACGGAAGGGCCTGGGGAGAGCATGAGTTCGCGGAGGGCCACGAGCGCGTTGGGGAGGACGACCCGAAGTACCGAGAGTGGCTGTTTAAGCTAGGCGCTATGCTTCGCGATCAGCTCCTCCTGGAGCCCGGTACGACCGGCGTTTGCAGTGTATCCGTGGCCGAAAGCACCATGCTAACCGGAGCCAGGTCGGGTCTACTATCTACAACGGTTTCCGGAGCATTACCACTTAAGGAAGAAGATGAGCAACAGTAAGTGGCTTGATTACCGGCTATGGAGGGTCACACGTTCTCATACAATTCTTCCAGACAAGCGTTCAGACTACTATCTCTACGGCTATCCAAGAGGTACCAAGCCGAAGCCATTCAGGTCGCCCAACGAGTTCTTCGCCCATCTCTTATGGCTCGCTGGGGGTAGCAACGACCAGAGCCTGTGTTCCTGTCGCTTTTGCAACCCGGACCAGGTACAGGCGCCCCCTGGACAAGTTTCGGCGGCTTCTGCTCAGCTGCAGGTTGCCCCTGGACAATCCTCGGCGGCTCCTGCTCAGCCGCAGGTTGCGCCTACGCCGGTTGCGCCTACGCCGGTTGCGCCTACGCCGGTTACGCCTACGCCGGTTCCCCCTGCAGCAACAGGAGGGCCTTCCCAAGCGTTATCGTCCGGCGTGCGGGCTCAACCCGTTGAGTCTCAGCTCTTCCGGGAGGGCGAAGTAGTGTGGTATAAGCTCGGAAATGCCTGGCGGATTGGTATCGTCGTCGCCGCCGCGGCACCGGGCCCGTCAGCGCCGGACCCGGCAGCGCCTACGGAGGCCAGATGGCGAATCAAGCCGCTCGCGCATAGTTATCTCAAGCTGCAAGACCTCCTCGTCTTCGAGAAGGACATGAGGCCCTTCTTGGCCTTCAGCGTCCCCACGGTCAGTCCCCATCTGGCTTATATCAGGGGCAAGCCCATGTTCGAGATACCCTGGCAGGCGATACAGCAGCAGATCACGGGCGGGGACAAGCAGAAGCAGGAGTCCCTCGGCCTGGAAGCATCTAAGGTGGCCGTCACGACCGTAGACCACTCCTACTCCACGTTCAACCGCATCGGCGGGCCCGCGCCGGGCCAAGACAGAGAGAGGTTCGGCGGCGTCTTCCTCGGGTGCGAGAAGATAACCGTGAACGACGCCGTCCGCGTCCGGCTGCCCCCGGAGGAGATGAGCGAGGATTGGGACAAGTCGATGCCGGTCGTCATGGCGCTCAAGGAGATATTCGTGGCGGGCGAGAACAACAACAACAACAACAACAAGAAGGGGCTCTTCTTCTACGGCGACGTGTGGCGCCTGGTGCAGTCGAGCGTCCAGCAGCCGCCGCCGCAGGCGCTGCCGCCGACCCTGCCGGCCTCCATGATGGCGGAGAAGGCGTTCCGGGACCGCCTCAAGGCGCCCGAGGGCGTCCGCTTCGACTGGATCTGCGTGCTCAGGGACGCCACCAAGGGCGAGGCGGCCGTGCGCGGCAGGTTCTACGAGACGTCGCGGCTCATGCGCCTCGTCAAGCCGGACGAGTTCCAGAAGAACCTCGCGCGCCGCGTCATCGAGGACGTCCAGGCCTACCTGAACAACAGGAGGGACTCCAACGGCCCCTACATCGGCAGGATGAAGAACCGGGCCGAGACGGTCGGCGCCGCCGTGCCGGAGGCGGCGTCCCTGTCGTTTGGGCCGACTGTGGTGGAGGATAACTGAAATAAATTGTAGTATTAAGTCGTAGAGTCCTAAGATACCTAAAACTGAATAATGTGGGCTTCTCGAGACTGCTACGGCTGGCTCTTCCTTGGCTCATAACAAGGCATGATGATCATCCTGTCTATCTAGGGGATGTGTATCTCCTGTGGCTGTCTGGATGGTCTTTAGACGCCATGTTTCCTCCTATTCGACGTCCGTCCAGTCCCAGTACCTTCCATAGTGTGTGTAGATTTACCCAAGCCGATGTACGTCAAGAGCCAGGCGAAGGAGCAACCCACTCGTCGCCGGATGCATACGCAGCAGGTTACACTGGGGCGAGATTGTGCCCCCTCGAGGTGCGAGGAGTCTCACCATGGATACCGCGTGAGCCCGTGAAGCATGGGGCAAGGAGCTTACGTCTGTTATGAACTCATGACACGACTCGAGTATGGAAGTGCCGTAGGAGTGAATCGTGACGCACCGGGCCCCTGCTTTGTGTTTACAGGAGAATTCTTATGTACATACCCATGCTACCGGATTGTGGGCTAATTATCCCACCTTGTATCTCCCGTTAAGTCCCCACTTGTAGGATCTACTCTCTTGCTCTCTGCGTTGCTCTCGTCGGGACATAGGTAAATAGACATGACATGTCTGGACACATCTTAAGGAGGCATTAAAAGATTCCTCCACAAAAGGCCAAGGGGGGCGACTGCATCTCCACAGCGGAAAAGCCGGCATCTTCCGCCAGATGGAAAAGAAAGTATTAGGGCAGTATATCAAGAGAGAGACGTAGACGGCGATGAAGCACCGAGAACACCATATCATAGAGGAATAAGCCTCTCTCAAACTCGGGGAGAGCGGGACCGCAGCACGGATTCGATACAGGACAGGAAGGCCGGCAGACCGGGTAGGCCCAGCCGTCTGCATACTAAGGCTGCTAATTAGCACACATGCTAATTAGCCAGCAAGACAAGGTGGCCCTACAGCGCGCATCTGCAGGGGCACGAAGGATGCCACGGCTCGCATGGCCGCTGATAGGGGAGGAAGATGTTATGCGAGACACGTCATTCTGGGCTCCCCACTCCGTCGGACCTTCTTCATCGCCAGACGTCCCTGCCCCGGGAAATGTCGTTTGTTTTTTTGGTTGTTATGTGGTGGTGCCCAGAGCCGTCGAACCACTAGTTCGGTAACATCCCTTTCCGGGGCTGGACCACCGACCGCTCGCTTCTGGCGGGGAGCCCGGGCCTCATGCGGAGGACATGGGGCCCCCACGTTGTATTGTACCGTAGTAAGTTGTTTCAAGGTCGGACGGAGGGCCATTGATTAGAGAGAAATTTGCATGCGATTGCGGGTCGAAAGGCATACCCCCTGCTTCGTACGAAAGCACATAGGTTCGGGTTCGGTCCCGCGGTAAAACCGTGGGGCTTCAACGCAGGCTCATGATCTTTGCAGGGGTGCCGGACACCAGTGCGGAGCGATCTCTCGCCCCGGCAGCTAGTGAAGAGAGAGACGGTGTGTGCGGATGGAGTCTGGATACTGGGCAAGCGAGCGAGCAAGCAACGCGGGGATATTGGCATTGAGGCATATCGGCGCCCCTAGATCATCTTACGAGGGGCCAACTAGTCTTAACGTCGTCCAAGCAATTTTTAAAAGGGATTGGCATATGCTTGCGCTCAGCTTTGGGGCAACTAATCACTATGTTGCTTTTCCGTGCAACGGGACGATCGTTTCCCATTAAGGCAACCAAAGAATTTGGCGTATCGAGCCATTGATGGATTGATGTTAGGTAGCCCTTCGTAATATAACAAGTGCGACTATATGTAATTCCAGGCGGCGGAATACGACCACCGCTGCTTGGAATGCGATCGTATCCTGTATTGCTGAGGGCAAGGTGCCGCTCACTGCGACCATGCGGACGTCGCTTGGAGTTTTCTGATACAGATATTGAGATAAAGGCAAGCGAGTAGGCATCGCCAATCGAGTGTGCGGCACATGAAATAGCCGCTGATCATATCCGGGCGGCAGGGCGGCCGCCTATAAGCGCGACAGACGTTGGAAACGTGGTCAGGTATCAGGAGTATATATACACGATGCGGATGTACTTCGTAGAGATCGACACGATATCTGCGTAGATACTTAGCTTGAATGTAGGTCATTGGTCCCAACGACGGGCGAAACGCGCATGTCCATAAAAGGGGGCCCAAGTATCTCTCAGCCTGAAGTGGTCTTGAGGGTGATAACCAGCTCTCACATACAAGGACGGCAGGCCACCTTCGAGAGGGATGGCTTGATGGAACGCTTCCGGAGCCTGGACAGCATTGATCACGTCGGACGAACTGTAGCTGTCTTCTGCAGCGCTCATGCTCTCGCGAATCTGTCCAATTCCTTATGGTCCGCAGCCAACACGACGGTATTATTATCTGTCACAGTACTTTGCCGGGTAGCGATGCACTACGTAGGGTGCCAGCACATCTGTAGCATATATGTGAATCGACACCATCAAGGCCGATTGTGAGACTTCGAGGAGCCTAATACCAAACCTTTCATCTTTTCCGAGCCAGATAACGAGTAAGTACATAATCATCAAGCCATCAAACTTAGGCTGCTCTCATATGCTCTCGTGGCACGGCGGTAGTGCGAAATGAGTTGGTGGGAGAATTCCGGCGCTTGACAGCCCCCTAGGTAGCCGTAAGAGAGAGCGAAGGCTTGCGACTACTATACCCGAAGCGGTGAAGAAAGCACCATCTTGGGGGGGCTTTTCGGGTACACGGGGAAAATGAAGTGTCGCGGTTTCACCAGCATGGTTTGTCACGAATAGTATGGTTGCAAGCTAGGATACGCGGGCTGGCGAGCTGGCACTCGAAGGGCATCGATAAAAGCCATCGATTCGCACAGTATCAATATCCCATAACGGTTGTTAAGGGCTGTTTCATTATCACGGTCTCCTTACCTGCATTTGGGGGGAGGCCGGTAAGGTAGGTGTCGTTACGTCCCAGCTCTTCGGGAATGAAACTTAGTCACGATCAACTTGAAAGAGCTGCTAACGGCCCGATGATTCCCCATTGGACATTGAAATCTGGCATGTAACATCGAAAGCGGATATCATGGTTCGGGGTACATGAATGGGTACCTAGTGACCCGTCTTTCATCGTGTGCTTGAGTCGAGGCCCACTTGCCGAGGCTAATTAGGCGCATTTGTTAGAAAAACAAGCGAGGATCGGTGGAAACCGGGCGGGAGTTGGAGAGGGCTAATTCACACCGATCATCTTTAGACCCAGTCTTTCTAACCTTAAATCGTATGACTTCTGGTATCGGTGCTCTGGAATTTACATGGATACCCTGGCTTGGAGGTTTCAAAAGATCGCCGTCAAAGATTCGCTGACCAGAGTGGGGCCAGGTGTGGGCTTGAAGCGTTACGTCCACTGATAAAGTGGTGCAGTTACATACCAAGCGGGAAGGTCTTCGTGTACCTAGGTACCTTCCTACTGTTTTATACGAAAGGGGAATAAGGTGCTTAGAGGGTACCTCCTTGTACATTTACCCATACATAAACGGTAGTGAACCGAAGTGCCGGTTTCTCGCTTGATATGACACTGTCAGATAATACACAAGAGCTACAGTAAAAACACGTATTTGAAGACAATAGATTTAATAGACCCCCTATTATAAGAAAACCTAACTAGGCAGATACCGTAACATAAAGCTTGCTATAGACTGATCTTTAATCGGTCTGTCTTATATAGGTACTCATAGACAGCGGGGCCGCTAGCTTTGGGCCGTCGTAACGATTCTCGTCGAGCATTCCATGGCCTAGGGCGCGCATATGTCGGGCAAAGCAGCATGTTTGATAGGTAGCCCCGCGAAATAACTTGGTGTTGCGGTGCCACCAATCGATCGATGCCCTCTGGGTTCCTACCAGGCGGTCGGGTACAGCGCCATAGGTAAGGCATGAGCCGCTGACGATACGTCCTCCTCTGCCCGTTATTGATTTATTCCCATGCTGACCAATGATGCTGGAGAGTCCAGCGCTGATTATTTAGCAGTCGTTTTTAAAGAAGGAAGCCCCTACAAGGTAGAACATATTCTATAGCCTGCTTGACATTATCACGTCTATGACCTCGAAGACACTTCAGCAGCCGCGCATTCTCCAGCGATCTCTTCTCTCGCACGACTCTCAAATTAGATAGCGGGGACGGCTTAGACCGCTTGGAATGACCCTCTTGGAATATTGAAGATATTTTATGTGCCTAAGTGCGAAGTACCTTGGTAGGTAACCGGCCTAATTATCCCTCTTACCCTCCGGAGGTTATTTAGCGAGGTAAATGTTACAAATCTCGGGTAAATTCCTCCTTCTGGTGCCCTTAACTAGGTGCAGCGGAGTCGTCCAAGCACGAGCTCCCTGGGGGGTTCAGTGGCACTAGTTGAGAATCAAGATCCGCTACTTGGAAAAGGCAGAGAGATTCGCGAACCACCACCTTGCGACTTCTGGGTGCCAACTCCGTAGCTTCTCCAGGTGTATACACACAAGTGCCGTAGGGGGCAAATGAGAGAGGTCAAAGTGAAAAAAAAAAAAAAAAATTGATGAAAAGCCTCCCAGATGTTACCAAAGCGCACAACAAGCGGCCAGAACGTCGAGTCCGTAGCGATCTCCCCACATGTAAGTGAGTAGCTTGGTATGTACTTTGTGCAAATGAAGGGTCAGGAGACTTCACTGCGGATTCGGATGGTCTCCGTAGATTGACTAACTGCACAAGCTCTCATTGGAGAAAGAACTGGGGTAAATCTTCTCAAGCCTCCCATCAGCTCGGGTTAGTACCTACAGTACCTACTAGCGCAGGAATGGACCATCAATGGCATAACAGCTGTGTACGAAGGGACCCAATATTCCGCGGAAATAGGCATATCGTTGGGTTCGCGGGAATCTTTTTGCTGTTCTGGAAATGACGCCTGGTCGCCGAAGACACATGCATGCTCGCTAAGTTCCCCGATATCTGGATGTCTCTACTCTGTTTCTGCAGTGAATGCATGCGTAAACTTCCATAACATCTATAACACGTCCGTAATGTGGAATCGTCAGATGCTTCTTGGGTATCGACTTGTATTATTAACCACACGTGGGAGTGGACGAGTCGAGAAGATCCCACGTGGTTAGGACCCTTCCTCCCTTTGTTCTTATTTTTGCTAATTTTTCTTCTGGCGAACTCCCCGGACAAATCAGTTGCCACTATTTTCAACCCGGTCTCCTCTCTTTGGTAACGTTAGGCATTTCTCATTCACGTTGACTTTGTTACCCACCTGTACCAGAAAGTCCCAGGGCTTGGGATCGTCTGCATTATTATGCCGTGCTTTTGCATGCTTTGCATGCGATGAGCATTCCTTGGGCCTTGGATATGCAAACCTATCCCCCAAGACCCTCCTCCAGGCCTGTCCAATCTGCGTTAGTTCCACTTGATGCCAATCCAGCCCTGGTATCCATGCCACCATCCATGTACATGCATATGGAAGTACGAGAAGCCCAAGTCCACCCCCGCTGCCCACTGATGATCCACATACTGAACCATCCCTAGGGTACGGCGGGTACTGTATGTACTGTAACCGACACGCTGGGGCTAAGAGGACTGGGGACCCGGGAGACTGGACATGGGATATGTTTTCTCTGTAAAAATACAAACAGGCTTGCCTTCCCACCATTTTCCGGTCCTCTCCTCTCTGCTGCTTAATAAATGGAATAGCCGCCGTATATCGACCACAGTGTCTACGTGCCGCGGGTCATCATCCAGACATGACCGTCTAGATATTACCACTTCGACTGTCGACAAGTATATTCTCAGCTCATCTTGAATACTCGGGAGCACAGGAAGGGGGTCCTCAGAATTAAACTCAATTCGTAATTCAGGTCTCGGCAGTTCGCAACTACTCGCTCCCTCGGGTATTGTCCACTTGGGGTTTCCTCTAAAGTGAACCGGCTTCGCTAAGCGAATTAGCTGCCGCTTCCCAGCCTGCCAGCTCCCAGGCTGCGTCATTAATTTAGCTAAAGGCGAGGAGGCTACTTGGAGGACGAAATGAGTTCGCCGGCTGGAGCTCCATCGGCGGCATCAGCCGCCAAAGAAGGCAAGGGAAAGGACCGAATTGAAAAGGTCCTCAACCGGATGAGATCGGTTTTCAAGAGGGGCGAGTCTTCGCGCCGGAAGTCCGGTCCGCCGCCCAGTAAAGAAACCAGTGAGCCGAAGGCCACCACGGCAGCCGCGGCGAAAAGGTAAATCATGTCTCAACCAATACTGTCCCAGCCGGTGCTGACACGTGCCTAAGTGAACCCGTGCCGCCGGCTACCAAGAAACAGCCGGAGTATCCGGGCGCGACTAAGATCCCAAAATCTCAGATACAAGAGGAACGTGCTAAGAAGCTCGGTGCGCGATTCGGCTTGGAGATCAAGCCAAGCGAATGGCACTCTACCGAAGGCGATGTCCTCCGTGTCGAAAAGTCAGTTCGTATGCGTATCCACAGGGAGTGTCACAGATGTCACACGGCATTCGGTGCCACCAGTGAATGCCCTGGCTGTCAGCATACCCGATGCAAGAAATGCACTCGGTACCCGAGCAAGAGAAACGAACGCGAGCAGCAGGCCAATCGCGAGAAGAGGGAAGCTCTAGCAAAGAAGCATAGAGAAAATGCCCCTATTATCCCTAGCTACGACTATGCTCCGACGACCATAGTCCTGAAACGCCCGAGCAAGACCGGCGGCCAGGACCTGGTGTTCAGGAAACACCGCATGCGAGTCAGGAGATTCTGTCACGTGTGCAACAACCAGATATCGGCGCATGCTAAACAAGCCAGGACGTGTGACAACTGTGGGCATAGGCGATGCGGCGATTGCCCGAGGACTCCGTAAGTTCCATTGGCATTTCCGGCATTTGCCGCCCATCACGCCTCTAACATTTCGCAATAGGGACGAACGGGCGAAGTATCCATACGGGTATCCCAACGACGAGCCTGGCGAAAAGTTCAAGGGCGTGCATTCTTGTCACGAGTGTGGCCAAAAGTTCCCGCCGAACGCAGACAACGGTGCCGACTGTCCGAATTGCTCCCACAGAAAGTGTCCGGACTGTCGGCGGGTGCGTCCCAGGAAAGTCGAGCCCGAACTCAGCCCCGAGGCGCTGGAGAGCTTGCGGTTACGTTGGGAGGAGCTGAAACTCGGCGAGAGCTGACGCATCTGATTTTGGTCTTCCCAACTCGGTTTGTCCTCGGAGGGACCCGTCGAACCTGACGTTACAATTACGACATCGGACGAACGCCAAAAAATTATTTCTTACTCATGAATTGCTAGGAGCAGCGTCAGGTTTCGCTTCGTTCTGCATGATTCCCACGCATGAATCGTATTTGGCATAAGGGGTCTCCTTGCATTTGCTATATACATCGCTATATACGTATACATCCGGGGCGGCATGGATGATCGGCTTGCGAAACGACGACACGAGCAGTATTTTTAACGCCATTAGCATGCATTGCATTTTTACTTCCTTGCGCAATGATTTCATCGAGATGCTTCGCTTCAATACTCCGGCTGACAAATGTTTGCTCGGCCAGTCTGGGTGTACGACTGGGAAAGGCCCAGCCGACAGTACAAGTAAGATCAGGGGTACCCCTTATGTATATACCAAATTATCTTCTGCATGAGTCTTTCCCCGCCTCATCGAAACTCGACAAAATCCAATGCCACTCCAGATGTGCCGCCACTCAGGTGTTGTTCTGTTACCTACTCGACAGCATGCGCGAAGTGCGTTATCCAATGCATTCAGACGCATACGCTCTTCGCATGCCATCCTGTGGTGGCACAGCAGCTCCGTACTGTGTAATCTTGTTCGACGTGTTACAGTAGGAATCCACCGTGCATCTCGCTCTGATTTGCTCATTCGCAGTGTCGCACTGCGTCTGGCACATGCATGCTGAGCAACGATGTCCCTTTCCGAACCGCCGGGAGGCAAATTTTCCAGCCCATCGGTTGTGACATGTGCGGGAACCGGTGGTGCGATGCCACGTCAAGCGAAGAATTGGAGGGAGACGAAACGCGGGGCCATTTATTCGCTTGCATACATCATTCTGCTTCATTTATCCGTACAAGCGCCTTGGGTGCGTAGTGGACCAAGATGCTCGCGACTAATAAAACGAGGGATACCGTGGATTCCTACAGGCCAGGCCCTTTCGTGCATGTCTCTGTAACGCTCTGCTGCACGACGTCTCCCAAGCCGAGCGCCGAGCCAAAGTGGATGGATGGCCCGAATCTTTTACGTACTGTGCGCTCCGTATTAGTTTGAGCGTAAACAGTAACAACACACGAGCGAGGAGCAGTCCCCAGTTTCCGAACTGCCGGGTCTTCTTCAGCGCTCGTTACGGACTGTTACCATTACGCCCATCGTTTCGGGTCTGTCTCTCGCCCGTCGCCACGCGCCGCGAGCAGGACTACTTAACCGCCCGTGACGGCGGCTAAGCGAACCCCTTTTCGAACTTATCGCAACCGCGAAGCGCCCGGCGCCCCCCCCCCCCGCAAGTGAGATGGGCGGTCTCTGCGTCTCGGCCATTCCCTGGAACCAACGAGACGTGCGTGATTGGCTAGCGACTCTAGGACCCTCGTACGGCATAGAAAGCTGCGCATGTATTAGACATGCGGCCACGGTGCATGGGACGCGCGGTCGACAATATGGACTTCAAAGTTGCATATGGCTTCGCCCACCTCAGGTGCACCTAAAAATACCTACGTAAACCCGTCCCCAGTTGCCGGGAGTTGCCAGGCTGTCAAACATCGCATAACGTTCTCCTCGTTTATTACTGTATTATCTGAGCTACCAATCCCGAACGCCTGTACCGTATGCAAGGTGCTTGCATCATGCATCTGGAAATTCTGTCACTCTGGATGGAAATCGTTCCTCAACAGGAACGGTGCCGGCTGCATATTAATTACGGATTCATTGCTACCGAGTTGGCCCCAGCACGAGCATTATGTAGTCACGAACCCGGTAGTCTGGATGTGCGTCTATGGCGGATGTCGTGATTCGCTCGGCGGGCTTTTGGAATCCACTAGTATTCCCCGCAGGACCTTCTCTCTTCGGCTGGAGGCCCGGCTTGGTGCCAGGAAAGTGAGCGCGGTACAGCCAGCACTAACGAACAATTCTCCTAGATAGCGAATCGTGGGGCAGGTACATCGGCGGCGCCGTCGAGCCATGCATTCGAGCCACGCGGATCCTGCCAATTCTCAAGAATATATGTAACATGCCATATCAACAGTGTCTAGGCAGCTCAGCGCCTATCATAGACTCCGGACAGGTGCTTCGGGCCGAGGGAGCTGAGGCGGCAAGGATTCTGCCGCTTGCGTGAGATTCGCCAGATGCCTTCGTGGGCATACGTAGTCTCTACTCCCACTGCCTCCGGCCGTGCGATAAGAGGGAATGTAAATAGGGGCTTCTTTGTCATGCAGGTCTCGAGTGAGGGGTGAGTTCATCGTGCGTTCCCCGCCTTGGCTAACTGACCAGCCGCCTGATTTCTGCATATACGGGCACTCCGCTCACCTGCTTTGCTGTATCTTATCAGACCTTGCCCCTTCTCATTTCCAACTCTCGCGCGATATGGCGATGATATCCTGTATACGCGTGAGCGATCGAAAAGGACCGCATGAGCCCCTCCATGCAACTGACAAGGACCGCCCCGGCGACGGCAAAATCAGAGGATACAGTATGTTTGGTAGGACCTGGGACCAACTCGCAGAAGCAGAAGCGCATGCTCATTCGTGCGCGAAGGGACCGTCTAGCGGGCTAATCGACCTGACCAATCAGGCCCTTGGCATTCACCGAAAATATAACTCCCCCTCTTTTTCTGCAGACTGAGGGTGTAGAGGCCAACGAAGTTGTGCTCTAATGAGTCGAGACGAGAGCATTCTTCCATTGCCCCGTCTCGACCTCCTGGATAGAGGAACATCACCACACGGAGGGACAGCAGGTCGCAACAAAGACTACGCTTTCCGCCTAACGATTAACCACTGAAAGCCAGCTGGGTAATGAGGACCAATGCCGCATAGATTATGTTAGTCCCCGTGAGCATCCTGCCCCAAGCTAAGTTTTAGGTTCAAGCTGTTCTACCTCCTTCGTGTCGGGACACCAGATATCAGAAATACTTACTTTGTTTTTAGCACGTTGATAAATATGTTCAGTGACAACAGCTTGGACGACCACGTTGTGGGGACACCACGTATGAACGCCCACGTCAAGGGGCTCTCCATTAACACCGTCTATGAAGACACACGACGTTGCATTGGCCGGGAGGATATGGTAGCTGTAATTCACTGACCGGCTGTCTAACCAGTACAGGCCCTGATGTTTTACCAATCTTTTTGAAATATCGAACACAATTCTTCGGCAGAAGGGGCTGTGATGGTGGTTCCTGCATCGCCGAGGCGTCACCGATGAGCCAGCATAGGTATGATGGTAGAGGCAAACACGATTTTCGGCTGGAACATGTGCCGAGCCAGTGTCACTAAGTGCTCCCACGAGCGCGCCAGGTTTTATTCATTACCTACGCCTCTAGAGTAAGTGGCATAGCATTCTCAAACGCCTAATGCGAAGCGGTGGCAAATTGTAACGAATGCCGCCGGTTTGGCTCTACCCCAGGCCCGGCACTCTAGGGAAGGATACTCCCTGGACGCTGATACCAGACTCTGAGACGGTAGCTCATCAGTTCCGGACATAAAGATCCTGAGCCGGGCCCCTGGTGATCTCAGCTGCTGAGTTGCAATGGTCAATCTTGCTTGTTATTACGTCCCTCGAACCTGTTCCGATATGGCGCAGCTGGCTGATATCGATTCTGACCCACTGCTGGACACCGCCTTTGAGCCTTCAGGCACATATAGTCGGTGTACGACTTGTTCGAAGCCCAATCCATGCTCCGACCTCGCGATACCATGTCGTTGCACCCCACGCCCTCCCCCTCCCACCCCCCTCCCCAAAGCCATAGAACGGATCGAAATACTTTCTCCTCCGGGCGTGATAGGGGGAGAATAATGCCTGAGATCAGAATCCCGGTCATGGACCATCAATGACCATGGATTTCCTTGAGACCGTTAGAAGGGATGCGGCCAAAGCAGCCAAGGCGACCTGAATGGGCACGGTCGTCAGTGGGTAAAGCTTGCAGCAAGAATGTAGGTTAAAACTTAGAAGTACTACATCGTCGATAAGTATGAGAGATCCTGTGACACTGTGATTCACTAACACTCTCCCGGTCCCTTTAGGTCTTCCCTTCCTAATAACTCACGTCGGCTTGACTCTGAACCCTTGCTCGTTCTTGCCCTCACCCAGATCATCTGATAGGTATATGAACCCCTGGGCCGAAGGAGCCCCCTCCATGGGGCATATGGACCATCTCTCTCCCATAAGCAGGGTTCGTATCCATTGATGATTGAACACTCTGACCCTCATTGAGAACCTACCGCGATAGGAAGGAATCGCCATTGCTGTTTACATGGCGCGCTCTTAACTATGGTAAAGGCCGTCTTCCCCTTTGATACTATATCTCCTGATCGACGTCTCGCCTGGGTGGTGAGTCTTGGTCGATACCCGCAAATTCCTCCTTTGGTACTATGAGGGATGGAGGCCAGACACTAAGTGCCTGTTTTGTGCGAGATAGAGCATCAATGCAAATGAAAACTGAGTGCAACCACCTACCATAATATGCTAGAGCCGTCTACCCTGTCGATTAGGGGCTCAGGGCTAGGATGCTCATCTCAAATCGCGGTTCTCCTCGCTTTCGCATTTCGCCCATTCGGACACGGAATTTTGGATGTGATCGGGACCATCCATTTAAGATTGTCTCTTCGAGTTTGCTCTTCTTGCGCGTAACGTAAAGATTATTTCCCCTCCCACAAGAAGCCACACTATGCATTGCCCCGGCATATCGCACCTGGTCTTTTTGGTTGTAGGAGGCACGCGGAGGGCCCGGGACTCCGGACATTGGCGCCTGAGTAGGGGTCCGTTGTTGAGGAGATAGATGTAGGGGGAAGCCCACCTCGTCCCAGCGAACGCTCGGGTCCTCCGGGTCGTCAGCGGGCATAAAGCCTATCTTGACGACCTGGCCAGGACTGCCGCGGCGGGTGGCAGCGCTGGCCCGGCAGCTGAAAGGAGCAGCTAGACGGCCGGCTCTCGCCGCGCTCCTCGGGTGATAGCACTCCAAGAACCGCATACATGTGGTTGACAAAGCCGCGGCCGCTCGCTGCTACCGAGATGGTGCCGGAGTACGCCACCAAGTTACTGCGGGGCCGAGTAGCGAGCCTGTACAGATCATGTCATCTTTCTCACCCCCTACTGATGCCGCCGCCCGCCGCCTCTACGTACGCATGCGCCGGCAGCGAAACTGTCCGGAGCCAGTCGAGACGGCGCCGGCAAACGTGCAAGCGCTACTGTTTCTGGGGTTTGACGTATGATTCCATCGATGGGGCGTCGTGGAAGGAGCATGGTGTGATGCGCGATAACTTCGGGCGGGGCGCGGTGGTCGCGGGTGCAGACGAGACTGAGGTCCTCGGCCTTAGTATATTGGTGGTCCATCAGCCCGTATGGTCTGCCTAAAGTCTGGATCTGCTCCATTCTCTGCATCACAGTAGGATTACGTCTCCAGGTATGCTCGTAAGAATGATACGACTTCGAGGGGGAAAACTCGATTTCGATCGAAGATTGAGCAAACAACGCGCGTGTGGTGTGCCGACGCGGCGCACGCACGTCTATGCCATCCAGTTTAGCATGCTCGTAAATGCCTACCGAGAAGCCATCGGCGGTCATGGCGAACTAGGCCGGCTTGTCCAGCCATCGATTGGCGGACGGATGTTGATGACCGTTAAGGAATTGCATGTAGCGTTCTCCAGCGCTGTTGGGCGATTCACCATCGAGACACACGACGAATGCGGGCGGATCAATGGCGGCTAGGGCAGCGGCATCACCATAGTCGAGTTCAAGCTCGCGGCAGAATTATAGCCAAAGTCAACGCCGGACAATGGAAAGTGATAAAATGGTGGGGAGCGCCTCCCTGCGCCCACGAGTTACGCTCGTAGGCCGTGAGGGCATGAACTGATATTCGATCCTCCTCAGAGAGAGCGAGGATCTTTTTGAATGTCACACATATCGCCGGCAGCAACGTGTCGGAGTCAGGGGGCATTGACTGGAAACGTGGCCACTCCGGACAACGGCGACTGCCTAGTTAGTTGTACGGCGGTCCATGCGGTCCCGGTCAATAGGGGGCCGGAGAGTCACATAAAAGAGCCAGTCGCGAGCCTCAGCCGTTAAGGGTCCGGAGGAGAGTCCCTGGAGCCACCTCCCCAGCACCCAATCGGCGGACAAAAGTCCATGGGCGGCAAGCGTCAAGACGGCAGCATTCATGGCCTGCGAATATGGCGGAGCGTCGATGGGGACCCCGACCGAGGATTCGCCGGAGTCCTGCAACGGTTCCCGGCGCTCAAGACACATCTGACGCTCGTAAGCATTTGCGACGGCTGCGGGACTTGTGCCTTCGAGCCGTTGCTGCAGCGCCGGACCTGACCTTTCCAAAACTGAAAGCACAGCATCTGCCATGTCGCGTTGGTCTTTAGAGGAGTCTATGGCACGACGTGAGTGCTCGAAAAGTCGCAGAGTGTCCAGAAGGGGAGGAATCGGGACTGGGGCCAACTCGATAGACAGGTCTTTGACACCGTCGTTCGTGCTCCTGGAGCCGATGGTGTCAATACGGATGCTGACCACTTGTGTTTGTGGCTAGAGTCCGAATCGATCTCTCTGCTGGCGTCGCCGTCGTTTACGCCAAACTCATCACTGGCTTCGCCGCCTTTTGACACGGTTAGGCGGGAGCGAGCGGCTGTCTTTCCCGCAAGAGTGTTATGATCTGACCCGTCGATGCCCCCGAAGGCTGCGACGGGAGTCAAACTCGCGCCATACCCAATTGCGTGGCTCGATTGGGATGAGCGGATCAGGTCCAGGACCCCGAATTGAGCCTCGGCTGTCGCTGATTCGCGAGGCGACGACAGAAATCAGCCGTGCAGGCTGATGGATAATAACCTCAGCAATGAAATGAGTTGCGGATTCTGGGTTGCTGCTGCCCACAACTCGGCAAACGGTACACCAGTAATCGTAGATACGGCGTTGATTACCGTAGCCTTATTCGTGTCGCAAACATGACAAATATTGCTGAGAGTACGGTCTCGTCCACGGCGGTAGCATAGCATGAGCGCAACGCCGGTGACTGGCCGGGGTTCCGAGGGCGTAGTCGATGATAGCTCATCGGGTTGAATGGCTCTTTGACCGGCGTGACGAAGACCACTTAGCTGCGCCTCACCGTCAGCAGTGGCAACCGCGTCCTCGATCTAGCGGATGTTGAGAGACATGAAATCGCAGGGCGAGTCCGACGGGCCTGTTGCAACAGCATCCTGGACGGCATTCCCAACATTGTAATTAGCCTGGCTGCTAGCTCCAACAGTTTTAACGACGGAGCATAGCATGTTGAAGAAATCCAGGTGCTGTGACATAGAGGTACGCTCGAGTGCGAGGGTGCCCTCGACTTTCATCTAGCTCGCGAGCAGGAAGCTCTCGTGGGTCATGGAATCGACAGGACTGTCCTATGCGAGCCTGAATTTCACTTTTAGATTTTTGTCATCATGCTCATTGAATGTACGGCGAAATGAGGAAGGAGATGACTTATCTTGAGAATGGCGGCTAACTAGACGACTCCTCGCATGGGCGGCACAGCGCCAGGGCAGACTAGAGCGTCGATGGCAGAGTGTGAAGGATATGTCCGCCAACGCCGCCTCCGTGTGTTGCCCTACCCATTTAATTAGATATCGAGCACAGGTTTAAGCGACTCCTGGCTATTAGCAGAAAGGGCAAAGGGCCCGGGGGAGGGCCCATCAGGGTGGGAGGCGATATTTTTAGGTACCCACGCCCCTGGTTAAAGGATGGCACGAGCATTGGCTCGCCCGAAGCCAAACTGTTAACAGACACACGCAGTATTACGACCTCTGCATACGGCAACAGCTCTAATTCGCTAGAATGAGTATACGATCTCGTGGAAGGCCAGGCTTGGAGTTGGAGAAACCAGCGGCCGGGGGGATTAGGCTGCGGGTCTAATACTATTACCACTTTGAGGACACCGGCGAGACCAGTATTGTTTTCAAATTGGCCAGTATCTCCATCGATCGACTGGAACGCAAAGGGGTAGGCAACGTTAAGGCTCGGTGAACACCTCAACTATGGCTGCCAGTTTTTCGTGGTCTCCTGCCGCTGCTCCAGTGCCGTGTGTCTCAACATACGCCACCTCTTGTGGCCGCAATCGGGCCCGGACGTAAGTAGTACGGACGAGATCGGCTCTAGCCTTCCCGTTTGGATGTGTAATGCGAGCAGCAGTATAGGCGTCCTGATTCACAGCCGTATTACGCTTACTGCGCGAAAGGGGACCCGGACCTTGGCCGGGCACATTCCTTTATCCCATTTATCTCGTCCATCCGATTCCGCAACAGGCGGCAGCAGCGGCGGCGGCGGCTAAGTTAAGATGCCATACGCACTTACACCATCATCCTCGATTGCCCTAGTCTAGTATAGGGGGTTTAGTTACTTCTAGGGAGGAAGGAAACTGAGGCAGTCTTCGTTAATCTCGCCTTTTTGTTATTCTTCTTCCTCTTCCTCTTCCTCCGCAGGGAGCTAGCTCTATTTGCGCTTGTTCTCTCATCCCGTGCCTAGACCACGTAGTTAGGTACCTAATTACCCAGGAGGCGCTATGTGCGGCCCCCATCTTCTCCTTGACCTCTTGCGGCCTCTGGGACACCTGAGAGAGACAGGATTTATCCCGCAGATGGGCAATAACGGGGAAACGATACCGTTTTATTACGTATAGGTAATGAGGCGGCGGTGAAAAGCGTAATGCCGTCACGGAAAACCACATTTGAGAAAGGTAAGTAAGCGTAAGGGACAATCGCTTGATCTCCTCTAACACGGCCGACACGACCTCGGGACAAGGTTAAGGTGGAGAGACCCCTTGTAGACGAGCAATTTCGCACTTCCGGCACATCCATGCCTGTACTAATACGAAATAAGGATGCCTTCTGTCATCTAAGAACAGGGATGCAATACCGGGTCACCACATATGTATATGTATAGTATATGTTTGTGCGAACGAACAATTGTATTACCGTGTTATACTACCATCCCGAAAAACAACCGCGGCCATGACAACGACGCTGACAGGTGATAAAGCAACCAACTCGATCGATGATGGTCACGTGTGAGCTTCTTGCCAACCTATATCCGGCATAAATGTAAAATTACGTGTCCTCGACATGGTCTTCTACCCAAAACCATCGAGAACGCCCGCGGCATTTTGCAAGTCCAGATCCTGGCCCCAGAGTCATATCAGAGAAAAATGCCATCGCCCGCTGTATGTACAAGTCCATCTACATTCGCACACCTCACATATTGGCCAGCTCGTGATCAATCTGCCGGTCCATGAACGTCCTCCGCTCGCCGGTGAGCTCCGTCTGCAGTCTCTGCTCGACGAGAGCTCGCAGTTGTTTCTTGGTGACTGAATCAAGGTCTACGTCACGCAGAACGGCCTGAATAGTAGAGGCAATCGTCTCATCGTCGGGACCTTGGTTTCCCCTCTGGAAGTCGAAAGAAGCCACACTCTGGTGTCCCCTCATCCCCATGGGTGTTCGCGCGCCGCCGCTGAGACCTAGCGTTGCAGTGGACTGCCGGTGCATAATTGGATCACGTTGGGGCGAGATGTTGGCTACACTACGTAGGTTGCTCATGCTTTGTTGGCGGCTATGGGGGTGGGTATAGTCCTGATAAGGAGACCCGGTGTGCAAGCGCTGCATATCACCGAAAGAAGCGGTGGACTGCCTGTTCTGCAGATTGTCCGAATAAGGGCCATAGGATGATTGGTGCTGGAAAGGCGCCGGCGACTGAGGGGGAATGAAGCCACCGCGACCCTGAAGCCCAGTAAGGACAGAAGGCTGTCGGGCAGAGGAGTAGACGGATCTCATGTCGTCCATCTCGTATGTGTCCTCGTACATCTCATGCATCTTCTCATGATGCACGCCACGTCGGCCAGGGAGGTTGTTGAGCGCTGCGTAGTCGTCCCATCGCTGTAGTGGAATGGACCTAGGGTCGAACCCTTCGTCGTCCACCGCCACAACCTGCTTGTTGCCCTTCTCGCCGATAACAATACGGGTATTACCCCACGAAAAGTTATCCTGGTTCCAGAACGAGTAGATGGGGAGGATGAGAGAGTAGACAGGAAAGGCCAGGATGTAGATGATCATCCACCCGACATGTTGCCATTGTCGCTTGAGTATAAAGATAAGAGCTTGCAGACCGTACACGGCAGCAATCATGACGATCGACCATAGAGGGAATTGGCCGCTATTTGTTGCCAGCCTGTAAAGCAGGTATGCCAGATAAACGCAAGTGGCTGGGAGGATGATCGTTCCGGCGAGATCGATCATGACAACGAAGCGCATAGAGAAACAGCAGAAGCCGCACATGTCCTTGAGCATCATCAATTCCACCAGGTTGTGGATAGTTGAGTTGATCCATCTGCGACGTTGCGATAACAGTACGCTCCACTTCTCGGGGGCAGCCGTTTGACAATACGCATCCGGAATGAACTTGAAGGACATGTGTGGGAAGTACTTAGTCATCAGCGTAGTGAGAAATCGATCCTCGCCCAGGGAGAGCAGGTTCTTCTTATGCAGCGTATCAACGTTGCAGACGCTGTACTCCCGAATGACCCCATCAGCGATGATCAGGGGTCTGCCTCGATCGGCTGTCCTTAAGCGGTACATCGTGAAACTGTATATACGTCAGCCCGGATCATGATAATGGGGGGTTGCGGTACTCACCATCCAGGTAAACAGGTGACGCTACCGAATAGAGACTCGAAGGCCTTTGCGAGGTGGTGAGAGATATAGTATTCATAGACCTGGATCATACTCCACCATGTCCGCTCCTCGTTTTGTAATCCCGTCTCGCCACAGATGCCAGCAATCTTGGAGTTATTGGCACACGCCGCCACGAGCCGGTTCAGTGAATCCTCCCGCACGGAAGTATCAGCGTCAACCATAAATAGATATTCGTACAACTCGGGATCGACACCGATGATGTTGTTAATCTGATGGAACATTTCGAGCTCGAGAGGGTTCATCGGCGCACGATGGTGGACACGGTTGAGGAAGCTCATGAGCAGAATCTGGGAATCACGCTTGCCACGGTTACCGGGCTTGGCCTTGCTCTGTTCCGACTCCTTGCCGACTTTGACCACAACAATGTATGGGACAACGTTGCCCTCATACTCGTAGAGACCGGAATAGACTTTCCCGTAATTCAGTTGTTCGCTGCCGGTACCGACGGACTTGAAGGGGAGAGCCGGAGGGTCAACCTTGGGGTCGACTCCAAGGATATCCAACACGATCTTGGGAGTAGGGCGATCGTTGCCTTCACCGACGATAACTCCGTCACAGATGACGCAGATTAGCTTCCTCTTGTTGTCGTACTGCAGAGCAGTAAGCGAATCAAGCGCCTTCCTCAAGGAATCTTCTCCTTCGGTGTAGGCTGGAACCTGGCAAATGACGAACTTCTCCTGAGGAGCAGGCCGTCTCTTAGAGCCGAACTGCAAGGCCGCAAAAAACTTGACGGCGATGACGCAGCACAGGATGATCGTGAATGCCAAAAGAATATAGTTGTTGGCTTGGCATCGAGGCGTAAATCGGAAGTCCGGAATGCCCACATAGAATGTCTGTTGGATACAGTTGATGCTGTTCCGGACCTTCGTATAGGCTGTCTCGTTGGAGGCGGTGTTTTCGATCCGGGAATTCCATAGGTTAGTGACGTCCTGGCCCGGATTTCTCCTAACGGATTCCACAATGCCGTCATCGAGGAAATTGTACGTTTGGATATTCTTAAAGAACTTGATAGTGTGGAAGTAATCTGTGAGGTCGTAGATCTTGCCCTCGTAGAGAACCCACATGTGGCTATTGTCTGTACCATCTTGGTTGACTTCCGCGATATCCCAGACTAGATTCCCTTTGTAGAATTCCTTGATGCGCGGCAAGAAATTGTCCCTATACCAATATTCCGACTTTAATTTACTCGTGGGGGTCGTCTGGTAGTAACCTGAAGTATGAATACCCTGGGGTATTTCAGGCGTGTTGTTTGCCATCAGCCGCATCTCCTTTGCAATACCGAGCCCAGGACAGGTGAGTGTCAAAGGAGGGACGAAGTAGGCATCCATATTCTTGCCGGCAAATTGCATCATAAGCTCCGGAGTCGTCTCGTCATTAGTGTCACTGTGCTGCTGTCTCCAGAAACTCGTGAAGTCGTATACTCCGCCGCGGATGCTGACCCAATAATCCGACTCGCCCTGGTGCGTAGCCACCTCCTTTTGTGACCAAGCCTTGTCAAAGTCTGGACAAATGATTATGCCCAAAGCAACGATCCAGAAGACGATGAAGGCGTTGGCCAACAAAATGAAGAAGCACAGGACAAATTTCTCTCGCCAGGCCATCCGAACGTCGGGCCGCTTCATCCGTCCGACGTAGTGCAGCAGGAAGGAGGGAATCCAGAATGTCAACGCCCACACGACACCAACCCAGACACGTCGCCCAAAAGTTACCTCCTGCGTTTCAACGTGTTTGCCCTCTGCCAAAGCAGGATCCAGGCCATTCATAAACTGGCCATCGCTGGTGTAGAAGATTTGGTCACGGTGGGTGTCGCCCTTAGTTCCTAAACCGTAGTCGCCATTGTTACGCATGGCGGTAGGGGCGACCGAGGGGGGGGCCAGAGGACTTGGGTGGAAGGTGAGCTGACTCTGGTTCCGCTGGTTGTTGAGGAGCTGATCACGGCTGCTGTTGATGGAGCGCTGGTCATGCATCATTGGGAAGAAGCCGCTGCCGCTGTTAGAATAACCAGTCTCAAGCCCAGGAGCCGGTAGCAGATTATCCATGCCTCTGACGTTGGCCTGGGCAGGCTTCAAGTCTAACATGCTTTCAGCTTCCCACCAAGCGGACTCCCTCATCCAGACGCGCTCCTTTCCTATAACGACTTCGCCATTGCTCCAACCTCTTTCCAGAACCCAGCTCTCTATGCCATCTCGACCCTCCCCGCAGCCAAGAGGGGCAAAGCGTTGAACGAACTCGTCAAGGTCGTAATCCGCTGTAAAATCAAGATTCCTGTTGCGTCGGTTCGCCCATTCGGGTAGCCTCCAAGCCCGCAGTTGACGGGAAACGGTGCCAGCCGACCATGCCGAGGTAATTGAAGGTAAGGCCGCCAAGCTTGCCGGGCCCTCGTCAGTTGGATGGAGGGACAGGTGATACCAGACACGGCTAGCATTTAGCACGGCTGGGAGATCAAGTCGAGCATTCTGGCCTAGATTGATACCCTGGCCGGGGACGGGGAAGAGAAGGTCCTTGAGGAAGCCGTCGTCCTCGCCGGCGAAGCCAACCTTTTCCAATACCGCCTCTCTCTTCTCCAAGTCGTGCTGGCGGTCTCGGCCAGCGGGCCCGTTCATGACACCTAGGTCAGGGGCTACTTCAGCAACAGCATTTTCCATTTCACGCAGCACTGTGCTTCCGGCCGGTACTACATCTACCCCGTCCTCTCTCATCTCTGCATTGATCCCCATGCTATCGTCGAAGATGCCTCGCATAGCAATAGCCTTGCCCAAAGCAGGATCGGGAACCTCGATGACGGTGATGGAAACTGTGTCACCGCTATCTTCGTTGGATGTGGGGGTTCGACGCCCTTGTCCATCGATGGATTCGTCACCGTCTCGGATACGCCCCATCTGCGCTGCGATCGCTTCGTTCGCCTTGGCGATGACCCAGTCGACGAGAGCCTCGTACAACCCGCCGACGAGAGTAACTCGATCTTCAGTTGAGCATTTCCGAGCAAGGACCTCGGGGTCGAGTCCGAGTAACCCGCCGACATCTTCACAAATGTCATCAAGAATATCCTCATCGATATCATAATCTAGGGTGTTGCCGAGCTTTAGCAGCCCGGCGAGGGTTGAGATGAGGTTCCGGTGAGACGAGCCCTTGATACCGATTTCCTTCAGGGCAGACCGGAAGTCGTCGGCGGCTGCGGCATCGTCTGCAGTAGGGAGATACGAGGGCGGGTCATAGGTGCCGGACCTCGCTAACAATGAATAGTCCGCGGCTGGTTTGAGACCCAGAAATTCCCGCTCTGCCGGAGTAGAGGCAGAGGTCAACAGGTAGTAGAAGACGTCAAAAGCACGATAACCGGGCTCGGCCGGGATCTTCAACAGGCCATTTTTAGTGTCTATACCGCCCTGTGACAGGGCTAAGGTCGCAGCGGTCACATTTCCAGCCAGGTTGAGGGTTAGAGTTACCCCAAGAGCTGATTGACGGGGAGCTGACGGATTGTAAGGCGTGACGCATCGAAGGAAAGGCTTTATGGCTTCGAGGGCGGTGAAAAGTGATGAAGGAATGGAAAGTGGCATAGAAGACAGGAACGGTGAGAGGAGCGAAGGTGTTGATGTGTGCAGGGAGCTACTGATCGTTAGCAATGACCGCTTAGTTGAACTGAAGCTTTCATCACATACCTGAGGATAATGCACCCATCTTCCGCACGGCGGCGGGCATGTTCCCAAGCGCTTGCCGCCAAGGTGGTATCAACAATTCCTCCCTGCCGTCCCTCAGGCCCCGGTTGGCTAGCCGTAAGCCATGTGTTGACAACTAAACTCGTTCCGGCATCGAGTCTGTAAGGTTGGGAGGATAAGTAGATGCCATGGATTCCATTCAGGAGGGTTGTCGTCGAGACTTGAGACGCTTGTTGTCCTAGGCCTCGAGGGCCAGCTGCCGCATCGGAGACCGCCGAGAACATAGACATGCGAGATTGCGGGTTCGCCATGTCTAGGCAGTGGACTGGATCGTGATGCCCCAAGGGACAGCCACGATGCCTCAGAATTCAGAATCCGGATAGGATTAGGGACCTTTCAGACGTTAACAGGCAACAATTTTTGCTAGCCTAATCCAACAATCTAGGTAGTCGACAAGAAGCCAAGACACAGGATAGTCTTAGAGTTTATTAACGGTGGTGAGAGCAGCAGTTTGAACGAATGTCTGTCTGGCCAGCCGTACGATAGAGGCTCAATAGGAGTCTCAGGGTCGGGTGGTTTCACTGGGCACCTCGTTAGGTATAATGGACAAGTGCGAATCACCAACGGATAATAGGGATTATCATAAGCGATAGTAAGTATATTACGCCGCCAGAGCGAATGAGACGGTCGATTAGAATATGGGGAGTAGGAATGAAGGGACGGCAACGGTCTCTTCAAGGGTACATAGAAGCTGTTCAAGGTGGATAGCGGATATAATTGAAAAGAGGGAAGAGGAGGAACTTCTTGACGTTCCCCTATGATGACAATGCAAAAGTGATCACCATTGTAACTCGCACTGTCGTGTTGCCTGGGTACCTGGCAGCCCTGGGTGTTGGCAGCACCCGACGGCGGCAAGTCCTGAATACGGGCGAGCATTAGCTCCAACTCCGCAACCTTTTCCACGCTATTCCCAAAAGCGTCACTTGCATGAGCCACGGTATGAAGGCGCTCATAGGCCGTGATCGAATAAAGTGCATCCGGCGACTTGTAGTGCTTGTCCTCCTTCGGGAGGGAGAGCAACCAGGACTACTGCAATCGACTGGCTGTCACTGCTGGGACGGCACAACTCGTGTGGGAGGTAATGCATTGTATGATTCTTTTCAGTCCATTAGGGTTTTACCTGTTCCGAGAGGCTGGTGTAGAGCTACCTACACGGCTGCGCGATTGATTTTCTGATACACAGCTTGTGCGATACCCGGCAGCCCCGGATGACCCGATCGGAGATCTGTCCATGGTTTTAGGTACAGGCATATCGGCTTGGAGGGTCAACCGCTGATCTATTGATGGGCATGATGCCAACTGACTACGAGCGGGTTGCCCTTTACCCTGCCGCCTGCACGGTGTTTACAAGAAGACATCCTTTATGTACTCCGTACAATAATACCTTAATACCGGTAGTATGTTTGTGCAGTGTCGTTAAGTATCGAAGGGAATACGAAGAGGCGAAACGGGATATTATTAGAAGATGGAGGAGAGGTATCGAGAGTGTTCCTTTTACCTATTGGTAATTAGTGGACATGATGGCTTAATTGTGGAGTAGGTAGTAAGGGGTGGCTGGACCCAAAATGGGATGGTGAAAGTTCTCGAACTCCATCGTGCCACTTTTCTTCCTCTCTTCACTGCCACAATTACGGACGCGGCGGCCGCTGATCTTACACGCCTAGCCATCAATACGAGAAAGAAAAGAGCGGCAAAAAGCAGCCCGTCCTCCGAAAACCCCCACCCAAAGCAAATTTTCTTGCTGCAACGGGATGCTTTCACAAGAAATCAGATTTCGGTCCAGTACATCTTACTTATATACATTTCATAATAAGGTTTAGTATATGGAGCATATGCTTCTTGGGACCTACGTAACCGCTTCACAAGGCGACGGAATGCACCCGTCGGGTTGTCCCATGCGACAACTATTTATAGATGGCTCTTCGAAAGAGTGCCGCGCTCCACCATGATTCGTGAGACAGGCGTCGACTCCAGCCAACCCCGAAAACAACACATCGGAAGTAACTGTCGTGTGAGCAGCCATGGGGCCCATGTCGTACAGGACTGCTTTGCAGAATCCAGGACGGGGGGAATTGCTTAAGAAACAAAACAAATGGTGCACACAGACAAAGATAGACAATCCGAGTGCTTGGATCAGCTGGATCAGAGTCAGATGTGTTATATGAGATACTGAGTAGTCACTGTAATTTTCGCACTTTCTTTCTTCGTACAGTTGCACATGCGGGTTTGTTGTTTAAGGGGCTTGATGCTCTAGTGCAGGTTGGCACTCCCTCACCGACGGTACCACTTGTATTTCAGTACAAATAACATCACCAGAGTCGCCCACAAGTATACGAAGGAAGCCGTTTCCCGCCCCAGGGAATTCCGATTCTAACGATGGGATAAAGAAGAAGGTGCTTCAACTGGTGTCTACTACTTGTCAATACATGGGACAACAATCCGGGACTCCCACGATCAGTGGTGAGAAATCCTCTGTAGGTACAAGTCTGGCATTATTACGGAGCATCGAAACTCGCGATATGTACTTAGTACCCAATATGGTCAAAATACGGACATGTACCGAAGTCGAAACGCGTACATCGGCGCGTACTGTGTGTGTCGTACTGTAGATCATCTTCGGCTAGCGTTCAAGCGTTAAGGGGCCACTATTGCCCTGCCAGCGCCGCCCTACAAGCTTGCAGGCTCGTGTAAATGGCAAATGGCCCTGCTTGGCATGAACCCGAGAGGTCAAGAGTCGCTTGGTAGTGTGCTCCAGACCTCTCTTCTGTGGCTAGCCGTACAAAAATAACGCCCAGGCAAGAGTCAAGGTCCCTCTTCACCTGCTACAACATCTAGCTTGGAAAAAGGTTGAGGATCTCTACGACGTTGAGAATAGCGGCTTTCTCGATAGTTCTGCTTCCCTCTTTCCCTTCTCTTACTACGTTCGTTAATCTGTTCAGCTTACGCATGCACTCGCTCGGATGCTCCAACCGTTGCCGACCTCGTTAAATGTAAATCCATTTGCTCGCCTTAAGTGAAAGAAGAAACATAGGAGATTCCGTCATAGCAGAAGTAGAAGCTCTCCCCTTTTCGGCTTCGTCCATAACGCTTCATACCAAAGCCCTTCAATTCTTCCTCGATCGCCACCTCAGTTTTGGTAGTCATATCGGGAAACCTTCGCCTGTGGGATAGGGGCTAAGAGTCTCTCTCGGCTGTTAATCCAACATGGCTCTGAATCTCCCCCCGATGGGCGGGAACGGCGGAGCTCATACTCAGCCTTCGTTGCCATCGTTGCCCGCACACCTTCAGTCCGATACACACCTGACGGCACACCTGGCAAGCCGTTTCCATGTCTCCATACCTACCGCCCGGTTGTCGTCGCACGCTCTCATTTCCCTGAACACGTACACGTCGTCCACCAAAGGTCTAGATGGAGGCAAGGAAGGTAGCGCCATGGCTGGCGCCGAGGACATAGCGGATCGAGCATTAATTCGACTGGGGCATCGCTCAGAGAATCAGGCAATTCTGTTTCTGTACGTCGAGATTGGGTTCCAGAGCAATGCTTGTTGTAAGATGACTAACGCGAATTCTTCAGGGGTGAATCCGGCTCGGGGAAGACAACCATTCGTTCCCATTTGCTAACTGCGCTTCTCAACAAATCCTCTACACCGTTGTCGAACAAAGTTTCTCTTGGTGCTTACGTCTTCGACACGCTTACCACAACCAAGACCGCCACGACGCCCACAGCGTCCAAGGCTGGCCTATTCTATGAGCTCCAATACGACACGGCATCAACAACCAATCCGCTCTTGATTGGAGGAAAGCTGCTAGACCACCGTTTAGAGCGCAGTAGGATAACGAATATCCCTACCGGAGAGCGTAACTTCCACGTTCTCTACTACCTTCTCGCCGGCACGAGCGCTGCTGAGAAGGCGCATCTCGGGATCGACACGCCACGGGACGCGGCAGGGCAGAAACGGTGGAAGTATTTGGGCCATCCAACGCAACTCAAGGTTGGAATCAATGATGCCGAGGGCTTCCAGCTATTCAAGACGGCGCTCCGAAAGCTCGAATTTGCGAGGGGCGAAATCGCCGAGATCTGCCAGATCCTGGCTTGTATCCTTCACATCGGGCAGCTCGAGTTCGAGACCTCCTCCAATACCACTCCGACCGGAGACGACAGCGGAGGCTTCTCTCACGAAGGTGCACAGATGGTCACCGCCGTACGTAACAAGGATGTGCTCGGGATTATTGCTGCTTTCCTTGGGGTGAGCGCGCAGGATCTCCAGACTACGATGGGTTACAAGACAAAAATGATCCACCGCGAGAGGGTAACGGTCATGCTAGATCCCCAGGGGGCACGTGCCAATGCCGACGAATTGGCGAGGACTCTATACTCCCTGCTAGTCGCCTACGTGATCGAGGCTATCAACCAGAAGATTTGTGCCGCTGAAGAAGCCATTTCTAACACTATTAACATCATCGATTTCCCGGGCTTCTCGGAACAATCCTCGACTGGGTCTGCTCTTGACCAGCTCCTCAACAATGCCGCTGTTGAGTCTTTGTACAACCTGACCCTACAGACGTTCTTTGACCGAAAGGCGGATATGTTGGAGACGGAAGAAGTATCCGTTCCTGCCACTAGCTACTTCGACAATTCCGATGCCGTCAAGGGTCTGCTTAAGCCTGGGAATGGCTTGCTTAGCATTTTGGACGATCAAACACGACGCCACAGGACTGACATGCAGTTTCTAGAGAGCTTGAGGAAGAGGTTTGAAGGCAGAAATCCAGCCCTCACTGTTGGGTCAGCAACAGCCAGGCTTCCGGGGAGCAACTTCCTATCAGAAAATACCGCGGCCACGTTCACAGTGAAGCACTTCGCGGGCGAGGTCGACTACCCTATCAAGGGCCTTGTTGAGGAGAACGGCGAAGTCATTTCCGGCGATCTAATGAACATGATCAAATCCAGCAAGAGCGAGTTCGTCGCGCGACTTTTCGGCCAGGAGGCGCTAAAAACCGTCATGCACCCACAAGAGAGGACGACGGTGATGCAGGCGTCCGTTAGTTCGAAGCCCATGCGGGCGCCTAGCGTAGTGTCAAGGAAGACGACGCGCACCATGAGAACTCGGGTACCTCGTCGGGAAGATTCCGCCGATGACTTTGGTAGCGAGACCGGAGAATTCTCTGCACAAAGCAAGGGGAGGGACGACAATAAAAAGACAAACAGTCGCACATCGGAGCAGGGGGCATCCGGCCAGTTCCTGTCCGCCCTTGAGAATGTCAAGAACGCAATTGTCGCGTCGAACACCAATACGTACTTCGTTTTCTGTCTCAAGCCTAATGACAGACGAATTGCGAATCAGTTCGACAGCAAATGCGTCCGTACGCAGGTGCAAACATTTGGCATTGCCGAGATAAGCCAGCGGCTGAGATCAGCTGATTTCAGTCTCTTCCTGCCTTTTGGCGAGTTTCTGGGCCTTGCCGAATCCGACAATCTCTTGGTGGGCAGTGAGCGAGAGAAGGTCGAGGCCGTTGTGCAAGAGAAGCAGTGGCCGGGCAATGAAGCGCGGGTCGGATCAACCGGTATTTTCCTCAGCGAGCGCTGCTGGATGGAAATCACGCAGCTCGCCGACGGTGTCTCCGCTTCAGGGCGGTTCACTTCGGAAGCCGGCGACGGCCCGACGCCCTCCCCCCTTGAGGTACCATTTGGGGCCTCGAAGGAGCGACTCTTGTCAGTCGGCAACGCTCTGCAATACACCGATAAGCCCCGGGGAGGCTACTTTGGGGATGGAGACGCCGATACCCGTTCCGATGCTGGTGTTTCGGCCTTCGGGGGGGGGGACATGTTCAAGAACCTTGACACCCGGGAGCAGATGGCTGAGCGAGGCAATGAGAAGTCGCTCGTCGAGGTGGAGGAATACAAGGACAGTCCGAGCCGTAAACGCTGGGTCTTCATGGTCTATCTCTTGACCTGGTTCATCCCCGACTTCCTGATCCGTTGGTGTGGCATGCCTCGAAAGGACGTGCGCATGGCTTGGCGAGAGAAGCTGGCAATCAACATGATCATCTGGCTTAGTTGCTTATTCGCCGCCTTCTTCATCGTTGTTTTCCCCATGCTCATCTGCCCCAAACAGTACGTCTATAGCCCGGCCGAACTGACAGGATACAACGGGAAGGATGGAAACCCGGCCTATGTTTCTATCCGCGGCCAAGTCTTCGACCTGACCGAGTATGTACCGCATCACTACCCGCCTTATTTGCAGGACCAGCAACTTTTACAATACGGCGGACTCGACATCACTGGGCTTTTCCCCGTCCAGGTATCCGCTCTCTGTCAGGGTGTCACCGGCCAGGTTCATCCCGCCGTGACGTTGGATTATAAATCGACTAACACTACCGGCTCGCCAAATGTCATCAATAGTCAGGACCTAAACGCCAAGTATCATGACTTCCGCTACTGGACTGGTGATTATCGACCCGACTGGTTCTATGAGAAGATTGTGGAACTCAAATCTCAATATAAGAAAGGCAACATCGGATACTCGGCCCAATACGTTGGTACTCTTGCTGAGAATGGAGATTCAATTGCGATATTGAATAACCGTGTCTACGACTTGACCAAATACATGCGCGGCGGCCGTCACCTGGTGGTCCCGGAGGGCGAAGACCCACCTACTGATGAAGGCATCACTGACTTCATGGACAGTCTCGTCGTCGAGCTTTTCCGGCAAAGATCCGGAACTGACTTGACTGCGCTCTGGGATTCTCTTGACATCCGCCCAGACGTGCGCCGGCGCCAGCAACTGTGCCTAGACAACCTCTTCTATATCGGCGACCTAGACACGCGAAATTCCCCACAATGCCAATTTGCCAATTACCTGGTGATAATCGTTTCCGCCATTCTTTGCTCGGTTATCGGCTTCAAATTCTTGGCTGCTCTCCAGTTCGGGGGCAAGAACATGCCGGAGAACTTGGACAAGTTCGTTATGTGCCAGATCCCGGCCTATACCGAAGACGAGGAGTCTCTCCGTCGTGCGATCGATTCGGCCGCACGCATGCGATATGATGATAAGCGCAAACTACTCGTAATTATCTGCGACGGCATGATCATCGGCCAAGGTAACGACAGGCCAACACCGCGCATCGTTCTCGACATCCTCGGTGTCTCTGAAACTGTTGACCCGGAGCCTCTAAGCTTCGAGTCGCTTGGCGAGGGTCTCAAGCAGCATAACATGGGCAAAGTCTATTCCGGGCTGTATGAAGTTCAAGGTCACATTGTGCCCTTTTTGGTCGTCGTCAAGGTTGGCAAGCCTTCCGAAGTCTCGCGCCCTGGCAACCGTGGCAAGCGAGACTCGCAGATGGTCATGATGCGTTTCCTCAACCGCGTGCATTACAACCTCCCAATGAGCCCGCTCGAACTGGAAATGTACCATCAAATCCGAAATATCATCGGCGTGAACCCGACGTTCTACGAGTTCATGATGCAGATCGATGCAGACACAGTTGTGGCCGCCGACTCGGCCACCCGCATGGTAGCCAGCTTCTTACACGACACACGCGTGATTGCTGTCTGCGGTGAGACAGCCCTTACGAATGCAAAGGGCTCGTTTATCACGATGATACAAGTTTACGAATACTACATCTCGCACAACCTTACCAAGGCGTTCGAAAGCTTGTTCGGCAGTGTCACTTGTTTGCCGGGTTGCTTCAGTATGTACCGCATCCGCGCCGCCGATACCGGGAAGCCTCTTTTCGTCAGCCGCGAAGTTGTTGAAGCCTATGCGGCGATACGTGTTGATACTCTTCATATGAAGAATCTCCTTCACCTGGGTGAGGACCGTTACCTGACGACCCTGCTTCTCAAGCATCACAGCAAGTATAAGACCAAGTACATCTTCACCGCTCACGCCTGGACGATCGCACCGGATTCGTGGGCCGTGTTCTTGTCGCAGCGTCGCCGCTGGATCAACTCAACCGTGCACAACCTGATGGAGCTTATTTCCGCGGGAGAGCTTTGTGGTTTCTGCTGTTTCAGCATGCGCTTCATCGTGTTTGTCGACCTGCTATCGACCGTTGTCCAGCCCGTTGTAATCGCCTATATCACCTATCTGATCGTGCTCGTCGCAACGAACACCAGTGTGATTCCCTTAGCCGCCTTCATTATGCTGGGCGTGATCTACGGTCTACAGGCCCTCATCTTCATTCTGCGCCGCAAGTGGGAAATGATCGGCTGGATGATCCTATACGTGCTAGCTGTTCCCGTCTTCTCGTTCGCCTTGCCCCTGTATGCGTTCTGGCACATGGATGACTTTAACTGGGGTAACACGCGTGTCATTGCGGGCGAGAGCGGAAAGAAGATCGTCGTCACGGACGAAGGGAAGTTTGACCCCGCCTCAATCCCGCGTAAGAAGTGGGAGGAGTACCAAGCCGAGCTCTGGGAAGCGCAGACGGTGCGCGACGACGCTCGGTCCGAGATTAGCGGCTATAGTTACGCGACCAAGCCAGGCATGAATGCGGGCGACTACTACACGCCTTCGCGGGCGGGATCGACAGTCGGCGTCGTTCCGCCGTATAACCTTGGCAATAACGGCCCCATGAGCCGCATGTCGCTCGCGCCAAGCGACATGCCGCTTAATCGCATGAGTCAGTTTGGCGGCTCGCAGTTCTTGGGCAACCAGCAAGAACTGGAGATGACGAACCTCTCGGGCCTGCCTAGCGATGACGCCTTACTGGCAGAGATCCGGGAGATTCTACGCACAGCAGACTTGATGACTGTCACGAAGAAGGGCATCAAACAGGAGTTAGAAAGGCGGTTTGGCGTTCCTCTCGATGCTAAGCGGGCGTACATCAACAGCGGTATGTGTTCATTCTTCCTCGCGGGCACCTTGTGACGATTGGTACATAATACTAACGAGAAGTATAGCTACCGAGGCGTTGCTGTCTGGTCAGCTGTAAATCCGGTCACCTGATCCTATCCTGCGTCGTATCTAGTTGGTCATGTTTCCACATTACACCTCTATAGCCACGCAATATCTAGCATGCGGCAGGCATATGCTCTCAGGCAGGCGATTGAGGGCTATTGAGAGGAGCAAATCGTTGATTTGAATACAGGCACTTGCATAATAATAGGTATCCGTGGAGCGTATTGCTTTGTGCCTAATTGGTCTGAAGAGCGAAAGAGGGGACTACTCGGGACACTGGTTTTTGGGCGTTGCAACGGGTCCTTGCAAGCTAAATTTACAATCAAATAGTTATACTTTTTGTTCACCTACTTCGCCCTGCATGAACATTGCGGATGATTAAGCCGCTAGGCGGTGATGCCGAGGCCGGTACCGCGTAAGACGCCTGGTTGCACTCCGAGATATGTTGGACCTCGTCCCGTCCCTTGGCCTCGTAGCTCCCATACCGTCCGCTGTTGTCACCCGCGATCCAGGGTCCGAGATGTAGTCTCTTCGCTCTCTGCAGTCGGGCTATCTCAGCTAGAGACGGCATTCTTCTCGTAGATCAAGTACAATGCGACCCGGAGGATCGGTGCGGTATACCCGTGATCGGTCGATCTCCCGAGTCCGGCAAAGCACTAAGACGCTTGACAGTCAAATGCTTGTCGCACTGCCCCGTCAGGAAACGGGCGTGGACCGTCCTCGTCCCACGATCCGTTTCCACACGCGGGACGAACGGGACCGGTGTCGCTTTACGCACGGCACGACGCTTCTCCCATACGACGAGCGGGCGTCGAACAAATGAACCATGGTGATCGGTGCCTCCGCTCCCGCCATTCCAGAGGTCCTTTCCTTTAGAGCCGGATTGGGAGGCCTTGGGCTTCGCCTGCATCGTCGACTACCTACCTACCTACCCCAAATACGCCCGGACGCAACTACGGTGAGGCTGTGAAGGAGTCGAGCTATCCGGTCCTCGCACGCACTCCAGCGGACGACGCCTCGACCGTTTGATCTACGTACCTATGTAGGGGTTGGGGACAAGCTGGTGTCGCTTGATCGGACCCGAGTGCATGCACAACCAAACCACCCAGTGGCGGTGATCTTATATAGCCGGGAATTACCTAGAACAAACCTCCCGGGGAAGCATCGATCTCGGAGCAGATGCAACCTATAGCAAGCAGCGCGGATGATCCGATCTGTGGAGGAGAAAAGAAAAAAGGGAGAAGAGAAGCGATTTCACGCCCCGAGCCGGAGGCATACATGTCGAGGTCGAAGTGTTGGAGAGTCCCCCCACGGTACCCCCAAAAGCCGTGAACGCCCCGTCGTAAGGGTTACGTTGTGGACTTGGCATGCCAACCAATTATCCTTGCCGCCGGATTCATCTGTGGACTCGTAGTAAGGCGTTGAAGCGTAACAATAAGCTCAATAGAACCTGCTGGCGCCCAAGGGGCCAAAAACATCCGACAGCGGTTAGGAACAAACACGAGGAGATTTCGTGGTGCTCAGTGACTCCTCCTCCTATTTGGAAACCAGGAGCCTAGTACAGATCGGTAGGAGTCCGGGGGATCGAGGAAAATCGGAAGACGACTTTTAATGCAGCGTCAACTGTCCATAAATCTTTCGAAAGGATAATCTCCCCTTCCCCCCGATCTTCGGAAGGGTAAGCAGTTTGGTAGTCCATTGCCAAAGCAAACCTACAGGGCCAAGAAGCATGGAGCCGGACTTCAGAAAGGGGTGAGATCGTCCTCTCTCCTTCCAAATTTCCGTCGATGATAACATAACTTACACGTACCTACCTAGGTAGGCATCTGCGGATTTCACAGTATGGTTATGGTACGGACGGGACACAAGGGTTGAAACCCCCCCCCTCCTTTTTTTTTTCTCTTTCTTGGACGGGATTCGGACGCCCGTTATTTACTCACTCCCCTCTGAAGTAGAAAGAGTAAGATGATCATGATAACGTATTCTAGGAGGAGGGCTATAGATATGCTTTAATGGAAAAATCCGGTTTCGAAACGGCTCGTCGCCCGGGAACTGGGCTGCGGGCGGTAGGTTAAGTAGACGTGATACGCATCCCCTAATTTCAGCACCGCAGCCCCGCGACAACTGGCAGAGTGCTGTGTGTGTTTTGCTTACCTTTGGTACATCCGTGTATACTCGGAAGTGATTTACCAGGAGGGAAGCTTCATTACATCCGTATGGACCTTATCGTAGAGCAGGGCCATATATATACAGCGACCGCTGCTCCTGGGTCGTCTAGAAAAGCAAAACACCTCGCTTAATTATATTTAATACCACAGTATGTTAGGGAAGACGCGTTCTTCCTAGTATATTTATACTATGCGGTATATACCTGCGCGCGGCCTACAATCTAACGCCCCTGGACAACAGATGCCCAATCCCGGCGGGGATCACTGTGAATTTTGCCTACGCCTTTCAACCTCAGGTACACATCCGTACCCCAGCCGTACAGACTCTGCAGCGAGATACCGCCGCCGAAGTACTCGGCGTATGCCCGGCTGAGCGGCAGCCCGTAACCCAGCCCCGCGATGGAGCTGCCGCCCCCGCTCGCGGCGGATATGATGCCCAGCGCGTCGTGGCTGCTGCCGTCGTTCGGGAAGTCGTCCTCCTCGTTAAACGTCGTGAAACTGTAGCTCCAGATATTCGGCAGTACCTCTGGGGCAATGCCCCCTCCGCGGTCCCGGATGCGGATCGTCACGCCCGGCGCATTATCGTCGAGCGGCTTGATGGCGTCGCTCTTGAAGGCACCTTTGTCCTCGGCGGGAGGATCCAGCGTCACCCTCGGCGATCCGGCGTCGGGTGGCTCCGGCGCGATGGTGATGACGATCGGCTCGCGGGTCTGGCGGTTTTCTATGGTTGCGCGGAAGGCGTTTTTGAGCAACTCGGTAGCTATATACTCGAGGTGCATAGGCACAAAGGCGAACGTGGTTTCGGGCTCGCCATCAATGATCCAATGCGGCCGCACACCATACTTAAGTTCGCAGATGTCGGCCACGAAGCCTGCGCACGAGTCGACGATGGCAGCCGGGGACAGAGCCGTATCTATGACGCCAATGTAGGTCGGATGTTCCGGGCAAGGCGTAGGGCTAGCAGATGGGTCGAAATGCGGTGCGCTGCTATAGTGTAAGGCGATGTGTTGCTCCGCGATGAGGCGCGTACCAATACGTGTTCGCAGATGCGTGTCCAAGAACTCGGTAACTTCCGGGGGCGAGATATACCGTCGACATTCCAAGAATCCTTTCTGCTATACGTTAGGAATCGTACCTGCACAGGGAGCGCGGAGATGCCGAGGCACCGAGAGCACGCGGAGGGGCATCACGTACAGCCAGGATAGGAATCGTCTGGTCGTGAGTGGCGACCAGCTCGGCAAGGACACTCGTGAAGCGTATTTCTGCATCGAGGTTTGATATAGTACGGTGCTGCCACGGGAGAAGAGTAGAAAGCGAGTGCAGGTAGTTGTTGTAGATCTTGTTGATGTTCGGATTCGAAACAACGATGAAAGGCAGGTTCCGGAGTGCTTGAATCCGTTTAGCTAAGCGGATGGGGAGGAGAGAGAGGGTGAAGTTGGCCGATGAGTACAATGCCTCTGTCGAGAGAGGCGGGCGGCCATGTCTATGACGGGAAGCAGACCAGGTCAGCTAATGATTTATCGGGCTATGATTCCGGGATAATTCGCAATGAGGCTTACTTGACCAAATCAGCAAGGCTCAGAGAGTGCTGGGGCTTGCAGGCGAGGTTTGCGATCTCGGCATCGGTGACCACGGCCGTGCCCGGCGGATGGGACCGCTTCTGAGCAGACGGATGGTGGTCTGGAGCACGTGATCGCGAGGAAGATAAGAACCTGGCGGGAGAAGGGAATATTCTATTGTTGATTGAGGCATTGGGCGTAGTGAAGCACCGCAATGGCCCGCGTTTGGCGTTCATGGCGGCATGATGTTTTGAATAGGGATGTTTATTGGGCGGTGAGGAATCTGAGTACGAAGTACTACAAGGTGCACGCGATGGAGTTTAGGTGGGTGAAGCCTTAGGTACTAGGGTAGGTAGGTATGATGTGAGTTTGGTGTTGCAAGTCATAGCGGGATGTACTTCGGAGGTCTATCTCATTACGTAGGTATTCGCATTCATCCACTATTATTAAAGCTTATCGCAATCAAGACATGCAGGCAGTTGAAGTGGTGTCTACCGTACACTTTGTGTTGGCAATTGCCGAACCTAACCGGTCGACGTACAATACAACGTATATCACGAGCTGCTCGGAAGGATATAGACTACTACCCCCGCCCTCAAATAGATGGAGATTGTGGGTTGAATGCCTGGCTCGTAGGTAACTTTATTTGGTGCACCATATTCATTGCCGCAAAAGATGCATTTGAGAGGGAACTCATAGATATCTAATGGCTAAGTACCTAGTAGTATGCGCGGCTAGGATGTAGAAAGAGTATAAGTCCTTATCACCCCGCGATACCCCACCATCAACACCCATGAACATCAATGTGGTCGGTCACAAGCTACTACCCAGGCTTGTCGGCCTCGAAACGAAGCGCTTCCAGGTCTTACACAACTATGAATCGCATATTCTCATTTATTGAATCTTCATCTCTTGGTCCTGCTCGACAGCTTTGACGTGTTCGTGGGACTCCATGGTAGTGACCGCATCCTGGGGGAATTCAACGCTACGAAGGGATGGTATCAGTAAGGGAAACTCCGCTACATCTCAGTCTCTACTGAAGGGTTGGCACTTACGAGAAGCCCTTGATGAGGTTGTACTCGTGGCGGATGGTTCCGCCCTGGTCCTTAGCATGCTGCTTTGCAGCCGCTACTTGATCGGGGGTGCAATCGGACTTGCAGGTAACCTATAGAAATTGAACCCTTAGCTGCGCATCCTAGGGACAATGGCCTTGTTGACGGGACCATTCTTACAATGTAGGTAGGCATCCTGGCGGGGAGCGAAGTACGAAATGGACGTCTAGAAAGACTCTTGGAATCGTTGAGGAAATGTTGGCACGCTGGTGTGGGTGGTACGAGGCGTTGTTGTAGAAGAGCACGTTTATAGGTTTGGCAGACTGATAAGCTGAGGGGATTCATGCGAATTTAAAGACGTCAAGGCGGCTTCAGTCAGCAGTGTAACGCGCGTATATAATAGGTTAAGCGCTGCTACATACTTGCCATGCAAAAGGTAGCAAGCATATAGGAATCATAGGATACTAGGAGGCCTTTGGGCTGGTTGACGGGATGACGTATCCGCCTTCCATCCGGGATGACCCCTTCGGTCACCACTTTATTGGGTTACACTGTCGACCTGACGCTATGTAAGGTTTGATACAGTCCGTTAGCCTGCCATGTGTGTGCCCACACGGATCTGGACCTTTGAGCACTTATTACGATAGGGCCATACATGTATGCCCAACTTTCTTGTGCGAATCAATGTATTTATAGATACCCAATGGATCCATCTATCTTGTCAAGAGAGCAGACCTCCATACGAAGCAATAATAGTTGTCCCCGAACTATAGAGCCTACATGCATACACAAGAACTATACGGACTTACACGTATGTACATGGAACGTTTATACGAGCCTGCTGAATAATAGTTGCTTGTTACGATTCTGCGGCGACTATCACGCCCGTAAGCGCCGTATACCATGTCGGCGTGGGCATCTGGCGCTGCCAGGAAATGTCTGTAGTATGCCAGTGGCAAGCACCGCCAATCAGAGTCTTGACCTACCTACCTACCTACCTCCTACGTCAAAGTCGAGACACCAAGCTTTGGGCGCCCCGGAGTCCTGGACTTGGGGGAAAAGAATAGAGCACCTGTTTGTACCTGAGGTAGCCCCACCATCCCGCATCAAGATCTAATCGATAACATGATAAAGGAGATAAGCAGACAACCCCCGAAACTTTTTTGGTCCTTGGAGAGCATTCCTTCAATGTTGCCATCAAGGCTGCGCGGTCCAAGACTTTGTAATCAGGAGTGCTTGCGCTGACACGGCACATTCTCGCCGACATGGACGACCAAGCCCATAAGCCTCACCGCAAATCTAAGGAGAAAAAGAAGCATACCGGAGGTAATTATTTATCCCTTTTCTGTCCGCCTGACTTGCATCTTGGATACCTAGTATGGCTGACACAATGCGCAGATCGAAACCCCAAGGCATTCGCCTTCTCAAACCCGGGAAAGCTCCAAAGGGCTGCTGCTAGATCCCATGATGTCAAAGAAAAGCGACTACATGTTCCGCTTGCCGACAGACTCCCCGATGAACCCCCGCCACGACTTGTAACCCTCGTCGGTCCCCCTGGTGTCGGAAAGACTACGCTGTTGAAGTCGCTCATCCGTCGATATGCGAAGGAGACAATTAGCGAGCCTCAAGGTCCCATTACCGTCGTTACCTCGAAGAAGCAGCGGCTCACGTTTGTGGAATGTCCTAATGAGCTCGAGGCCATGGTCGATATTGCGAAGGTTGCTGATATCGTTCTTCTTATGATAGATGGCAACTTTGGTTTCGAGATGGAGACTATGGAGTTCCTCAACATCCTAGCCGCTACCGGAATGCCGGGCAATGTCTTCGGTATATTAACTCATCTGGATCTTTTTCGGAAACCCCAGACGTTAAAGGACGCCAAAAAGAGATTAAAACACAGATTATGGAGTGAGCTGTACCAAGGCGCACATCTGTTCTACCTATCCGGTGTCATAAACGGCCGCTATCCTGATAGGGAAGTTCATAATTTGTCCCGCTTCCTGTCTGTTATGAAGAACCCCCGGCCCCTTATCTGGAGGAACTCCCATCCCTACGCGATCATCGACAGCTTCCGAGACATCACACATCCCACAAAGATTGAAGATGATGAAAACTGCGATCGAACGGTTGTTTTGTCCGGTTATTTACGAGGAACTAATTTTTCTGCCGAAGGGCAACGCGTTCATATCCCCGGCCTAGGCGATTATACGGTCCGGGATATAGAGGCTCTTCCGGATCCTTGCCCAACCCCTGCGATGGAGAAAGCGAGCGGTAAGCCCGCGAGAAGGAGACTGGACGAGAAGGAGAAACGGCTGTACGCTCCTATGGCGGATAGGAGTGGCCTGAAGATTGACGGCGACCAAATCTGGATCACCCGGGAAAAGGGATTCAACTTTGACAGAGACGCCGAAAATGTGGAGCGTGGCGAGGGTGAAGAGCTTATCATCGGCCTTCAGGCCGAACGACGCCTGCTAGGACAAACAGAGGACGGAGTGCAGCTTTTCCGCGGGGCCGAAAAGGTGAAACAAATTCCAGAAGAGGAGGACTCCGGGCGGAAGCAACCGCGCACTGCTAGATTCGCTGAAAGAGACGAGGGCGACGACGAGGAGATTCCCGAGGACGAAGGCTTCGTCAGCGGGGAGGATGAGCTCGACTCTGATGAAGAAGCAGAGTTCGATGAAGGGAAGCTAGGAAAGGTATTTCGCGAGGAGAAAGAGCAGGACGGCCGAGAGGACGATGTGGAATTTGCCGATAGCGACTCAGATCTGGGCTCTTTATCGGGCGACGGCGTTGAAGGCGACTCTGAGGATGACTACGATGATGAAGAAGAGGCGGCTTTGCGGTGGAAAGACGACCTGGCAGGCAAAGCACGACAACTTCATGGGGGTCGACCATCATATAGGACCGCCGATCTCGCACGCCTCATGTATGAAAACTCTCTGACCGCCGATGAGGTTCTCCAGAGATGGAAGGGCGAAATCGAGGCAGATGAGGAGGAAGAGGACATTGAAGCATCCGAAGACGAAGACTTTTTCAAGAAGTCGAAGCAAGAGAACGACGGTCCCACATCGGAAGACCGGTTAATACCCGTTTACGACTACAAGGATCTAGCTGCTAAGTGGTCGTCGCCTGAAAATATCGAGATGCTCCGGCAGCGCTTCGCGACAGCGAGCTCGAATGGGAGGAATGGCGATGCCGATGCATTTGGTGACGACGACGGTGATGAAGATGACGATGACGATGGCCATGGCGAGGATGATGAGGGGGACGGTGAATTCGAGGATCTTGAAACCGGAGAACACAAAGCAGAACCAGAGCCAGCAGAAAGCTTAGAAGCAGAGCGAGAGAAGAACGCTCGAAGGAAAGAAGAGCTTAAACTTAGGTTCGAGGAGGAGGATCGCGAAGGCCTGTTTAACGACAAAGCGGCCGCTAAGAGGGAAGGGGGGGATGCCCGGGAGTTCGGCGAAGATGAATGGTATGATGCCCAAAAGAGTCTACTTCAAAGGCAATTGGACATCAACAACGCCGAGTTCGAGGCACTTGACGAGCGTCAAAGAGTTGCGATTGAGGGTTTCAAGGCCGGCAAATATGCCAAGTTCGTCCTCGACGGCATACCCGCGGAGTTTGTCAAAAACTTCCATGCCCGGACGCCGATTATCGTCGGTGGACTTTCTGCGTTGGAAGATCGATTCGGCTTTGTCCAAGTCCGCATCAAAAGACATAGGTGGCATAAGAAGATCTTGAAAACCAACGATCCCTTGATCTTCTCCCTCGGCTGGAGAAGGTTCCAAACCCTCCCAATTTACAGTAAGTGAAATTACCAAAGGACAGCCGTGGCCATATGATGGCGCTTGGCTGGGACGCAACTAACTGAGTATAGGTATATCCGACTCGAGAACGAGGAACAGGATGCTCAAATACACTCCCGAGCATATGCACTGCTTTGGGTAAGCATGCTGGAGTACGTTCATTGAGAACCTATTGCTCACAAACCATTATAGCACAATATATGGCCCCCTAATTGCGCCCAATACCGGATTCTGTTGTTTCCAGTCCTTCTCGTCTGCAAATCCTGGTTTCCGCATCGCTGCTACCGGGACTGTCTTATCCGTCGACGAATCCACGGAGATTGTCAAGAAGCTGAAGCTCACGGGCACACCTTACAAGGTCTTCAAGAACACCGCATTCATCAAAGACATGTTCAACAGCTCTCTCGAGATCGCTAAGTTTGAGGGTGCCGCGATCAAGACCGTATCCGGAATTCGGTAGGGTCTTAATTGCATTTGGGGCTACGTGTAACCGCTAACTCTTCGCTAGTGGGCAGATCAAGCGGGCTCTGTCAAAGCCTGAGGGTCATTTCCGAGCTACGTTTGAGGATAAGATACTGATGAGCGACCTGGTCTTCCTTCGTGCTTGGTGAGTTCGTCTTTCGAGACGGATCTTAAAGCCCCTGCATATTCCCCAAGCTATCTGGCCGAAGAAGTTGCTAACCTGAGATATTGTAGGTATCCTATCAAGCCTCATCGCTTCTATAATCCCTGCACCAACCTTCTGGGCGGGTGGCTGCCTATGCGACTCACTGGAGAGGTACGTCACGCGCAAGGGATTGCAGCACCGCAAGATCCCAACAGCCGGTACCGGGTCATCGAGCGGCCGACGCGGCATTTCAACCCACTCAGGGTCCCGCGCGCTCTCGCGGCGCAGCTGCCCTTCAAGTCGCAGATCGTGCAGATGAAGCCCCAGAAGCACAAGACGTACATGCAGAAGCGGGCGGTGGTGCTCGGGGGCGAGGAGAAGAAGGCGCGGGCGCTCATGCAGAAGCTCACCACGATCCGCAAGGACACGATGGCCAAGCGCCGGGCCAAGAAGGAGGAGAAGCGGGCCGAGTTCCGGCAGAAGATGGAGAAGATGGGCGAGAAGAAGGTAGCCCGCGAGAAGAAGGAGAAGCAGGAGTACTGGAGGAAGGAGGGCAGGAAGCGCAAGGGCGAGGACGCAGATGGCGGGGGCGGAGGGGGCAAGCGTAGGAGGTAGATGGCCGGATGGGTGTCAAGTCTATATCTGGAAAAGTTGATATACTCCAGTTACCTGTAGTGCATGTGTACAGCGCATTTAGTGATAGTAGTGCTTCAATCTCGACGTGTCCAGATGGCGTCGGGGCAGCAACACCACGGCGGTCATGTAGTTAAGAGAAAGCATTTGGCGGGAAACCTGAGTTCCGCAACTGCAAGGGGTTGCCAACAACGTAGCTCTTGCTTACCTTGAGGAGCAAAGCCACATATTTAGCTAGACTAACGTCACCTACTTAGCCTCGTGACCGAACGATATAACCTCCTACCCTTTACGCCCCTTGCCTCGCGAGCCTCACGGCTCAGCCGGCCCTCACGTGGCACCCGGGGGTCTCTCGACATACTTACCAACCGGGACAGCGAAGTGTTTCCTCACATGTTCATGTTCCTTGTGCAATGTTCAGCTGAATGCTACTACTTGGGCGGATACCTAGATGATTGTCTCACCCCGTGTCAACACATGGAAATTGATAACCCACCACTAACCAAGAAGTCCGGCTTCTCCAGCCACACTCACGCAGCTGGCGCTCTTCTTTGGGCTCGGTTCCCTAGTCGGCTAACAGGTTGATTCGGCGTCGTATGTTAGGTAGCGGACTGCGGATATCGATCTCTTCTTCTTCCCATTAAGTAATTGAGGCTTTTTGGTTTCTTTTCTATTTTTATTTCTTGGCTCTCACTCAACACGGGACGCCGACCCGGTATGCTATAGTCAGCGCAGTGTGTGGGATCTATACCATAAGCCCTGTTGCGAAGGTAGATTGCTGATAATCAACCCTCCCAGCGGATTCTAACCTGCTCTTGCTTCCTGCGCACTGATCGTCGTATAACAAACAGCAAGTTAGGGGGCCCGGGGCCAGCCGGGAGCGGGCAGCATGGTAAATGAGGAGGATGTGGAGGATGGACGCCAGGAATAGGCCGACTCTACGAATCTACAAGAATGATCTTACACTTCGGGAAACTGGGCGTAAAAGGGGGCTTTCAGTGGACGCAACCGAGTGGCGTTCTCAGGTCGCACAAGGTTGCGTAGGTTATACTATATTCCCTGGCGAGCATCAATAGACTTCAAAATGAGGCAATACCGCTTACTGTATAAAGGGGGAATATACCGTACAATACACGTATTATTAAGTAGCACCGTAGGTGACGACGCTTCAGCTCGGATACCTCGACCGAGGAGCGGCCGACATACGATCTTCGGAACCGAGATAGTTGTAGCGTCCGAGGTAGGTAAGCACGGCAAATTGACAAAGCTTGGGGATCATTATGCAACCTCCGCCGTTCTTGGCTGCGGAAATGAACCCTTGGTCTCTCGAGCCTCTTTCGCACGTCGACGGTGGATGTTCGGCAATTGTGCTCCCTACGGGAAATGGCGAGGTTGTAGCGGCTCGGCGCCAGCGAGCCTCGTACGTTCGGAGGATGGCTTTTAGAGCACGTCGCTCTCCGTAAAGATCGTACAATAACTGGTTCGTCAAAGCTCTACGACTCACGAGTGCCTTCTGGCGACATTCGTCGGTTTCCATATCCCAGGTGTGGCTAAGTCTTCCGTTGTACGGGAATGCATTGGCCACCTAGGTTGGCTGGCGGCTGTTGGTTCACAAGTTGTAACGATATCCAACTAATACTCTGGGTTCTGAGAGTTTCTTTAGGATCAGGATCTGACAATGCGACCCTGGACGTCTGTCTGTCTGACTGTCCGGCGCCTACGCCTATATGTGTGCTTGGCTATATACAGAAAAAGGGGCTGCCCGCGACCTGAAACATACCATTTATCGCACATGGGTGCACTAGGCGGCCGAAAGGAGTCCGGTCATGTATCCATTAGATCGACCTTAAAAAGTTCTTGAAAAAGAACACAACTTGGTGTCCTGCCTTAGCTACGCGCAATCATAAACCATCCTGTCTGCTAAAAGCGTTACTATGTAGATACAAAGGCGAGGTAGCGGTCAATTTGATACAGCACGGGTGAGGCGTGACGGTAAGTGGCTGAACGGATGCCAAGGAGGGTAGTATTGAACTTTGGACGCCTCAGCCGCAGAGGCCAGAATTTACGAAAGTCCCTGAGCACGTACATAGTAGATCTGGAATTGCTCCGGGGGGTAAAAGAAAAGTTTCCTTGCGATGAAAGACGGGGGAGTCGTATTGCCAAAGGAGGCTCTCTCCCACGCTCGGGCATCCGCCCACCAACAGCACGTACGAAAAAGGTTATGACGAGCCCCAAATAGCAGTTGACCTACTGCGTAGCCCGCATGCTTAGATCCTAGATTGTGTCCGCTTCAACTTTCCGGCCAGACGGCACATAGTATGACAAACGCTGCTCTTATACATAACATCCGTACTAAAGCTTCAAGTTAGGCGCACTTTGGATAAAAGACACAGTCGGGATCTCGCCTTTTCGTGTGGGCGTGGGAGTCATGCTTTCCAACCGCACTAGTGATGTACAGTAGCCGCTAAAATCGCGGGCAGATCCATCACCAGATTAGCTTTTGTGGAGCGGGTAAAGACGTGGTAGAGACCCTCACTAAGCCTGATGCAGCAGCACGCTAGCCCGGAAATAAGCGATGATTGCGATTTTGTACTTACGTAGTGTCGGTGCTCGGTTCCTGACACGGCTAAACCAAGCGGACCTCAAGAGGAAAAAGGCACATCTCAGATGGTATAGACGCTTTCATCTTATAGAAGAATCGATTAGGTCCGTTGACCAAGTCGCCATCGACCTAGCGTCTGGCGCCAGAGCCCCACCTGAAGGCCGTATATGGTCAATGGTCCCGTCTGGGCACATGTGGTTGCCATGCAGGAGGTTGAGTGCCAAGCGGTTAGGGAAGGAAAGAAACTTCGTATTCTCAGCGTGCATATGCATGCAGTCTCCTGCCAAACAAGAAAGGGGTCGAGACATCGTCGCGGTAGCATCCATGCCCGCATCAGGAAAGCCTGTGGGGTCTATCAGGCCTGCCGGTTGGTTCGTCCACCCGGCTGATCGCAAACATGAACCAGGGTTATCGATTGACTACCGGTACTCCGTGAACGATTTGTTTCCATTGCCGTAGCAAAGAATGCGTTCGCTGTGTGTCAGGGCTCAGGGAAGCGCGCGGGGGGTCGGATCTACGGGTGCGTTTGACCTTAATTGGATGAACCGGGAGCCAAGGGCTCTATTTTCTCTGGAGTTCATATCCAACCGAGAGGAGGCAAAGTGGGTTTTGCTGTGGGCAGGTATCGCAAATAACATGGTGGGACGATCTCGACGGCGCAGCTGGCCAAGCTTGGAACAAAACCTCGGGAGTGCTTTCCCTCAGCGCCAACACAGCACAAGCATTACTACCTAATGTGTTCGTCCCAATGGGGAAGAACTGGTAGACCCAGTTCAGGTACCTCCCGTCGTAGGAAGCCATACATATTGTACGTCCCGTATTCCACCTACCGGACCTATGAGATAATCCCATGATACCATACTGTTGGCACCCGTGTCGTAATGTCTTATACATACATACAAAAACCGACCTGCTTTTACACAGCCCACAAAAAAACAAACTCCCCAGTTTCTGTCACTCCTATTTTTGCCATCGCCATTGCATCCCCCCGTGTGCTTGTCTCTCGCTAACCCGGTTGGATCCCGCGATCCTGTCCTTTCGTTCAGCAACGTGCTGCACCTTGTACCGGCTATATTCACCGAATCGTTTTATTGGTCTGTTTCAAGACAAATCTCGGCATAGATTGCCATTCAATATACCGGTATTGCCTGCTCCTTTTCGTACCACCACGTAACATCGGGAATTTTACTGTGCGAATCCTCCAAGATCCCGACCTGGTGGTCAACAAAGAACACTTCCTAGAAGTGCGTTGGGCCGTCACAGGATCTGCCGCTGCCAGATATATCGGGCTGGTTGTCCCTGCAGCACGGCTGCCCTGATCGGCCTTCCTTCTCGCCTCAATCTTCGGGGTGTACCGTTGTTCCAGCGGTCTAATTTTTAAAAAGCGACTCCGAGGAAGCTTATCGACATCCCGTGCTGGTCCATTTTATTTGTTCCGAGGCATCTGGCCGAGCCCTATTGTGGCTTGATATAACTGACTATTCGACTGGGTCGGGTACGAGATCCCTTCTTGGAACACAGCGTCATCAGCCTCTTCGTATCTGTCCGGCAGGAAACTATTGGATGCTGCATTTTCAGCTTCGCATCAACCGATAATCGCAGGGAAGTACGCCCAAAGGACAGGTGCTGAATCGTACTTGCCTCTACTTGCCACCGTATTCTCAAGCTCGACTGCTGTTACCTCCTCGCCACAAGACTCAAGGTAACGTGAGCAGTTAGCGACCTTTAACTTCAACATACCTTACCTCTCTATGCGGCGTGCCCTTTAAGCACTTATTCTTGCTTCCTTTGGGGCAAGAGCCATTCAAATAACCCCCAAGCTCTTCTCCTTTTCCTCGTAGGATAGACCGACATCACCTGGCACAAGCATCTCAACAATGGCGGACACATTTTTTCTCTCGTGGGAGCTATGGCAGGAGATGACCTTTGTGAGCTTCCCTATTATACCCACTCTGGATTAATGGCCACTAACTTAGGGAAGGTGCTGGCCTGTGCTATCGTCGTGGTCTTCTGTGCCGGGTTGATCAAGCTCTGGTATACGAGCCGATTACTCAGGAAACATGTAGTACTCGACCAAGAGAAGCAGGCACGGCAACAAGACATGCGCCGGAGCGGGCTTCCTGTCGGCAAGCGAGTAGATATCCCTTTTGGTGTTCGTGCCATCCAGAGCGGCATAGAGGTCGACGGCATCTGGATCTCGAGGCCTGGAACCCCTGCCGAATCCGAAACCCTCATCGGCAGCGTTGGCGAGGCGAAAGGAAAGGAGAAGGCCGTTCCGATAAGCGGCGGTCTTCGGTCGCCTACGACGGCAGTCGTTGAAGTACAGCCGACACCAGGTCAGAGCCCAACACCAAGTCTACTCGACCACAGCGACGCCGTGCACGCGCCCTTGAGGTCGACGCAGGTAGGGCCACAGTCGACCTACAAACCGACGCACGCGCCATACCACCAACCGAACACGTCTACCGAAACGACCCGTCTCGGTTCGTTGCGCCAGTTAGAAGGGGACTCCGTCAGGCCACCGAGACTCGAGACTTACACCCCAACCATGTCATGGTCGACAGAGCAGCAAGGCTCGTATAGGCCAAAAGAGCGCGGTTCGGGATCTTCTGATGATAAGAACATTCAAGAGAATCTGGTTCCGGTCTCCAAATACCAAGATCGATCCCCCGTCCCGCCCCAGCGGAAACGAAGTCCTTTTGAGGACCCAGAGCCGTCGTCACCAACTCTAGACTTCCTCGAAAGGGGTGGCTATTTCCCAGGGACGCCCGAGCAAAGAAACCCATTCGAAAGCGGCGAGTCTGAGAGGACGTCGAGCCGCGAATCGCAGGCGGCTAGCCACCGCCCGAACAATTCAACCGGGTCTACGGATACGCAGGTTCGGTTCCCTCAGCGTTCGTACTCTGGCGAAACCCACGCGAATACATCGACTAGGAGAGTTAATGCCGGTTTTGAGGTGCTCCCGGCGGGGACCTTCAGCAGATCTAACAGCCAAGCGGATGTGGAAAGCGCCGAGTGGGAGAGAAGCCGCAATAGGCATTCCAACAAACTCCAGAGAAAGAGCCACGACCGTCCATGAATTTAAGCTCTTCAAAGAGAACCGAATTCTGTACATATGGGTCTGCCCCGGCGAAAGAAGGGCGCAAAACATGGAGTTTGGGTGCGAATGGCTCGCCTGTCATCGAGCAAGGGGCGATTCGCGATCAAATCTCGGCTCCACCACCACATGCACGGGAAATGTAGAAAGGGATCTTGCTCGGGCGATTACTGACTTGTGTTTGCATCGTGAAGAAAGGGTCCGCATCCATACGGCGTTAAAGACGGGGGAACGGCGATGAGAGAGATCTGTTGGGAAATGAGCGCTCTTATTACTGTTCTGCATAGCGGGCGTCCGGCGGACGATGATGGGAATAACTTATTAATAAGTAGGTTCTCTATGAGAGAAACCGATAATATTTGCACACGTTTAGGCGCGTTCGCGATAATAAAACCTATCTAAATACGATCTCGCGCCGTCACTTTGCCTGTGATGACCATCGGAATTGGCATTGATGGCATAGATGGCATACGCGGGGCAGGCAATCTTTGGAACGTTGTTAAATGCCAGCCCCTTGGGCAGATGGCGCAGGCTAAATTCCAGCTGTCGCCTGTTATTTTACACTTTCTCGCCTGTTTACACTTTTTGTAGCGCTGAATGGCCTAGATATGTACTGATCGACTTACTCTGTACACGAGCGCTGGATCCAGCTGTGTGCAAGCGAGCCCGAAATTACCAACGGGGTAGCTAGTATCTGTTTCCAAATATTATTTCACAATTTTGAAGGCTTTGATGGGGAGCTGTCTATGCAGTCGGGTTTATGTTTAAAGCGCTGGCGATTACCGTAACACTTCGCTATCTACAAGTAGGGTGATGGGCAGTTGAAGAAAGTAGCAATAATGGTCGTTAGTGGACGCCATCACGGGCTCCGCACTCGTTGTACAAGTCATTTCGATTGTGCCCAACATTGTCAAGTTTTCGATTGATGCTCACGTGACTTCGCGCCAAGTTTCCGTCACCAGTTTGTTTTTCTCCGCCGCCAAGTTTGCCACCACAGCCGCGTCGACGCGTTCTTACGACAATTATCAAGTGTGTCATAGTCGAAACTTGCGTCTTCAATTATCTTCATCTTCCTAATTTTGCTGAGCCACTATCCTGCGAAAATAGTGTCTCTCCTGTCTCTTCCGCGGTTTGACGAGATCACCAATCCTGTAAATATACCCAATTACGCGAAGAAATGGCGGAGGAATACGAGGATGGCCAGATGGGTGATGAGAGCAGCATGACTGGCCCTGGCGCCCCGACTCCCCTCAGTGCGCTTGAAGTAAGTACATCTCTAGCGGAGTGTGTCTTTTGCGATGCTAACAGATTTTCTGTAAGGGTCTCGGGGGCCTTACGAAGCGTGATATTCAGTTGGTTATCGATGGGGGCTATCAGACAGTCGAGTCCGTTGCTTATACTCCGAGGCGGACTCTTGAACAGATAAAGGGCATCTCTGAGCAAAAAGCGGCCAAGATCCTTGCGGAAGGTCAGTCAGTCCGGTGTACCTGTTTGCCATTCCCATGCTGCTCATCTAACAATTGAATAGCTTCTAAGCTAGTTCCCATGGGCTTCACAACTGCTACTGAGATGCATCAGCGGAGAAGCGAACTCATCTCAATCACGACCGGGTCGAAGAACCTAGATACTTTACTGGCTGGTGGTATCGAGACCGGCTCAGTGACAGAACTCTTCGGCGAATTCCGCACTGGCAAGAGTCAGATCTGTCACACCCTGGCCGTCACCTGCCAGCTGCCTTTCGACATGGGCGGTGGTGAGGGCAAATGCCTCTATATTGACACCGAGGGCACTTTCAGACCTGTACGACTACTTGCCGTGGCGAACCGCTACGGCCTCTCCGGCGAGGAGGTTCTCGACAATGTCGCCTATGCGCGAGCGTACAACTCAGACCACCAACTTCAACTACTCAATCAGGCGTCGGCGATGATGTGTGAGACGAGATTTTCCCTTCTCATTGTGGACAGTGCGACTTCGCTGTATCGGACCGACTTCCTGGGCCGAGGAGAGCTTTCGTCTCGTCAGACGCATCTGGCGAAGTTTATGCGTACCCTACAAAGACTAGCAGACGAGTTCGGCATCGCAGTTGTCATTACCAATCAGGTCGTTGCTCAGGTAGATGGTGGACCTAGCGCTATGTTCAACCCCGACCCCAAGAAGCCCATTGGCGGTAACATCATCGCGCACGCAAGCACAACCAGAATCAGTCTGAAGAAGGGCCGTGGCGAGACGCGTATTGCCAAGATTTACGACAGCCCTTGCTTGCCTGAAAGCGATTGTCTCTTTGCTATCAATGAGGATGGTATTGGTGATCCTGCTCCAAAGGACATGGAGAAGGATTAACTGTAATTGATGTGCAGGACAGTGGCCTTTCGCGGTCCTGCAAGACAGCAGACACGAAGCGCGTGATGAGTGCACGTTTACATAGTAGAACGCTAATGACGACGAGATATGCATGGCTTTCGGCGTTTGGAATGTGTCATCTACATATATAGTTGCCTCCCTGGCTTTTATCGCATTACATCTGTACATGCTTTGCAAAAATCGCAGTGGACTCCAAAATCCTTGCCACGGAGAAGTAGGCACAGTTATCGCAGTCAAGCGTGTTTGGTTTTGCAAAAATTACACGGTCAAAAGGTGCATTACGTCGATAGCATCATGATTCTTCTGCTGGAGTACTTCTAGTGCCGTGAATCGCTTTGCCGCATATTTCTATCTGGCAGCCGGGATCTGTATTTAGCAGCTGCAGAACGGTCGTAAGGCCTTGGCAGAAAGTTGTCAGCGACCGTTACGTCCAATCGTAGCTCGGGTAACTCACTACCTAGACTAGGTACCTAGACTACGTACCTAGACTACTTACCTAGGCAGTACGAAGCTAAAGTACCTTCATTGAGACCTCGCATTCGCGCGTCCAAAATACTTTCTGCGAACTACCTGCTCACCGCGTCGAGGCAATACCAGGGCGCCCCAAGTCTAGTCTGGATACATAATCGATAGCTTGAGCGCAGGCCTTCATGGACTTAGGATGGCATACAAGGAGACGCGGCTAAATTTCGAGCCATCTTCGAGCGCCTTCGTAGTCGATTTAGAGCTCCCTTCGACTGTTAACCAGGGACGAAGTCGACGACGGGCTAATGGGGCCCTGGACAAATCGCACGCAAACGCGGAGAGCGATGACTTGCGAGCTCGAACCTGCGCCACCGCTTCCTCGACCTATCACCGAAAGCATCACGGTTATCCCAAGAGCTTCCTCTGGCGGGTCCTAGAAGAGGACACAGTCTTGAGCATTCGGGCCATCGACGTCCTTCGCCCGCCCAAGACTGTCGACGCCAACCTCATTCTAAACCTCCGCTTTCCGCACCCGATACGGCCGGCATGTGTTGCCCTGACCGACCCGGAAGATCACGATGCGCTCACCGTCTTCGTCCTCGACACCGTCAACCAGCTATACACGCTCTTCCTGCGACCCGATTCTTTTCGCAAGCGCTCGTTTGCCGAGACGGGTCTCGGAGATGCTTGCAAAGTACACCAGTCCAGCGCGCTGAAGATTAAGCAGCCGTACAGGCTGTTCGTCGTCAACAATGACCAGTTCATCGCGACTCTGTCTGATGGCGGCTTGGTCCGCTTCGACAGGAACAAGACACACAACGGTAAAGTAACTGTCTGCCCCTCTTCACGTGCAGCCCGTGGTACTAACGCGCTCCTAGGTCACCAGAACCCATGGAAGGAAACATTCTATAATTCGAAAGGATGGGTTCACGGCATCAGGAATATACTGGGCACCAGACCAGACTTGGATCTCACCGCAGCCGCGGCTGCAGCTCAGACGAGCCTGGGAAACGCTGGCGCCTCATTCCTGTTTACAGTCTGTCTGGACCATCGCCTGCGAATTTGGAATCTTAATAGCGGGCAAATTCTGGGTGCCATGGATCTCCTAAACGCCGAGCGAAACCCCCAGGAGACGGGGAAGTGGCAGCTCGATCCGTTCCAGACAAACCTGATCCGCATCGTTGGGGAAATAGAGGGGGAGCGATTATGTGTCACGTACTCGCCGGTCGGATCCGGCGAGTTCAAGTTCTGGAGACTGAGATCTGATGATGCGAACTCTGTCGATGTCGACGACATGTTTCCGAACCTCCATCTGGTACCCAGGCCTCCATCCGGATCCGATGTGTGGACTCTGGCAGATTTCGTCGTGGACCAGGAACTTGACGACGGCTTGCACAGTGTGGTCCAGATGTGGACTCTCTGGAAGAACAACATGGCGTACAGGATTCAACATTTGGAATTCATAATTCCACACGGTAATCCTGAGACAGACGAAATTTACGATGCATGGAAGAACCGCTGGTTTACCGTCTTTTCTGACAAGTCCATCTCGACTGCGCAGACTTCGGGTCCGACCGATCCTACCGATGTCACGGAAAAATGGCTGCGGGTCATACTCTCCCCGGGAAAATTCCCGAGGACCACCATCGAAGCGGCGTTGAATGCTTATGAGCGCGCCATTGGTAGATCTAAAGAGAGGTCTTCTCGTAACAACCGGTGTCTCGGCGAGTCCATATGCTCTGCTATTGCCTCCACATCTTCCTTGGGTCGGACATCAACAGGCGAGATGGATAATGAGCAGTTCCGAGCCTCGAGCGAATCACAGTGGCGCAAATTCTATAGGATTCTGATCGAGCTGGATAAGCCTAGGGGGGAAGCACTCGCCCTGGCCTACGAGCCCGAGTCGAGAATGCCCTGGATCGTATGCGCGGATCGCATATCGGCCGTCAGAGAGTGCAGCGACCTCGAAGCGATTTGCCATTATCCGAATCCGCCAGACTCCTTATCGACTCTGATTTCTACCGGACGCAACTTTCTTGAGTGTTTCTCAGATGGCATGCTACAGATCTGCAATGCCGTATTGCGTTCCGAGCTGTTCCAGCAGACGACCAAGACGGACTACGAACGAATCCAATTCTTCTCAGACAAGGCAGGGTTCTGGCGCCAGATTTCGGACGAGGAGTGCGCACAGGTAACCGATGCGCTTGGCCAAAACTTCAATACCGTGTCAACACCCCTCTACGACAGGCTTATCAAAAGTTGTAATCAACCCTCAGCCAAGGATGCTCATTATCCTCTTACTGAGTTTGGACTAAAGATTTCTCTCAAGTCTGCCGAAGATCTAGCTGAATTGCAGTGGAACGTCTGTTTTAGTCAACTTCTTCTCTTGGTTCATATGGAATTTGAGTTCGACCAACCCGAAGACGCCCTGCACAACCGAGTCGATATCGGACATGTCTACCGGTCCCTAATCGAATCTCTTCAAAGACTTGAGCTCATTCGGTGGCTATCCGGCACCCAAATCCCGATACCACTTTCGAAGATCGACAGGAACAACTCGACCACGACCGATTCTCCATTGGCCGCGAAGCGCCAGTTCGATGAGCACGTCGTAGTCACAGCCCTCGAAGCTAACGTGGCACATCTCCTGGGATTTAACAGCGCGGAATCTACGCATTCAGCAATTGCAGAGCTTGCGGCAGACCTCTGCGCAACGAATAGCAATATCGAACTGCAACCCCATTTCATACAATGTGGTTTGCTCATCCAAGAAAGACCAGACCTTGCCCTAGAGCTCAGTCGTCTATGCGACGAGACGCCGTTTGCCACTTACGTCCAGGGTCGAGTCCATCTGGCCCTAAAAGATCTCACTACCGCCGCGACATACTTCAAAAAGGCAGCCTATGGCATGAGTGAGCTTTTCCACTGGCACTAAACGTCAGTACTCTGCTAACTTGTCGCCTAGGCATATCGTTGAACAAGGAACAAGACAGACATAGTAGCGGCTTGCTCAATGACACGGAATGGAATCTACTCTATGCAGGGTTGCCACGATACTATGCCCATATTGTCTCCTTATACGAGAAGCAGAAGGCCTACTCCTTCGTGGTCGAGTTTGCTCGGCTATCCCTGCAGCTAATCAATAACAAGACACCAGATGCCGACGTGGTCCAGATAGAAATGCAGAGTCGTCTATTTAACGGAGCGACGGCCATCTCGCAGTTCGAGCTGGCGCACTCGACGCTCGTGGCAATGAAAGACCGCGCCCTCCAACACTCGTGCCTGCAAAAGCTCGTCCAGAAGATGTGCGACAACCTGCACAACGCGGAGCTGGTCGAGCTGCCGTTCCCGGGCCTCCAGAACGCCGTCGACGAGATCCTGGCGCACAAGTGCCGCGACACGGTCGACGTGGTCACGGGGGTCCCCTACCACCAGATCCTGTACGCGTGGCGCGTCCGGCGCAACGACTACCGCGGCGCCGCGGCGGTGCTCCTCGACCGCATCCAGAAGCTGCGGCAGCTCGGCGAGGGCGACCTGGTGCTGGCGGACGGGGAGGAGGGCGGCGCCGACGTCCTCGACACCCCCGTCACCCGCCAGTACCTGATGCTCATCAACGCGCTCAGCTGCGTCGACCCGAAGCAGGCGTGGGTCGCGACCGAGGCGGCGGCGGGTGCCAAGCGCCGCGTCGTTACGCTCGCCGACATCCGCAAGGAGTACCAGGACGAGCTCGACCGCATCGCCGCCATCCAGAACAACCAGTTCGGCTTCGCGGCCGGCGACGAGATGGAGATTCTGTAGGGGCAGGGGGCAAGGCGGCCAGTAGTAGATGCTAGGTAATGCCGTTCTGGGCGCCGCGCCGCGTCGCGGACGGAGTGGCGGACTGAGGAGCAGATGCGGTCTAGCAGTGTAATGATTAAAGACAAAAGCGTCCACTAATGATACCTCGTGCGTTTTCAGAGGCGTGGTTAGGGGGCTAAAAACTCAGAGCGCAAGGGCAGGTGGGGCGCAAACAAGCAATAATTGATATTCTGGATTCTCGCCCCCAGCGTTTCATCGACTGGATTAATCAGTTTGATAGAATGTAATGCCTCTTGAGTAAGACCACTCGAACGCCATGCCATCCATGTCCACGCCTGGGCAGTTGCAGCTTTCTCCACCAAAAAGGAATATTATGTACAGACTAATCCACAAACCCCGAGCCTTGCTCTGCTCCTTGCTCGCTCCTCACAGGGCAGGCCCTCCCTTCCTCTACGGCCACTGACGGAGCCTTCCCTACGCCCGCTTTGAAGGAGTTTCCCTCCTTCCTTGCCCCACCGTAGAGTAATCGTCGTCGTCTTCTCGTCCCTTACGCCGCCGCGGGCAACGGTGCGGGCCGGTTCGACTCGGGCACCGAGGTTATGGCGTTCTGGTCGGCACCGTTGGCGGCGGCGGCGGCGGCCTCGGGGGCCTGGCGGTACAGGATGATCTCGGACTGCTTGAAGTACCGCCTGGCGTCCTCGTCTATCAGCACCAGGCTCAGGTAGTACCGCGTCGAGAACTTCTTGTTGACATCGCGGAACGTCGGCGTCAGGTCGAAGCCGCCGAGGAACAGGCGGATGGGGATCGTCTCGCCGCGCGAGGGCGAGCCGTCCATTATCTGTCGTATGTGGGGTTAGCTTTCTCCCTGCGGCAAGAAGTCGGTCGGGCTTCAAGAGGGGGAAACGGGTGAGTGGGAAAGAGAGGGGAGAAGACAGTCACGAAGACACGTCAGGGGAGAAGAGGGGGGAGGGGCGAAATGTACCTCAAAGCGCACGAGGGTCTCGCTCTCGTTGTACTGGTTCGGGGCGGCGCCGGTGGTCTCGCGGCGGATGATGCTGAGCTCCATGTGCTTGATCTTGAGGCGGACGAGCAGGAAGTAGATGCGGCCGACGATGACGTCCTTGAGGTGGTACTTGCTCTTGCTGTACTCGAACTCGATGTGCAGGCAGTCCTCGATGCCGACGTCCATCTTGATGCTGCTGTTCATCTCGGGCGGCACGCGGTAGCTGTAGACCCACATGTCCTTCTCGCGGATCACGTCGGCCATGCGCCGCGCCACCGTCACGCGCACGAAGTACCGCAGCTTCACGTTGATGCCGTTGTACGACTCGTACTGCTTCTCCACGTTCTTGAAGTTGAAGTCGAACGTCTGCGGGTGCTGCAGCTCCCCCGGCGCCGCCAGCTCCTGGTTCAGCGTCAGGAACTCGTAGTGGTTGCCCCGGTCGAAGAACATCTCTGCCGTTGTGGAGGGACGGACGTTAGCTTGTACATTTCTCTACCCCTCAAAGGCTTCCCAGAACGCTGATGTTGGTGGTGGTGGTGATGGTAGGTTGGACTCGCGGCGGCGACGAACCTATAGTGCCAATGAACTGCACCTTGATCCCCGTGTGCTCTAATCGCTTGCCATCCTTCGGTCTTATCGTCACGGCGCCCTTCACGGATTCCCCGTCCATGTACAGAGGCGCCTTCTCCCGCCTGTTCTTGTCCAAGCGGACGTCGACCATCTGCCGCTCGTCGGCATCTTCCTTATGCAACGCACACCCGGTCAGCAAGCCGGCCTCTCGAGACGAAGTGCGCATGTAAGAGCATCTCCCCGCGCACAGCGGAGCTGCGAGGCGCACGCATTGGGTCCGCCAGAGCGACTTACGAAGATGATGTCTATATCCACCGGCGTCGAGAAGAAGTACGACATCTCGGGCAGCGCGCCGCGGCGTCAGAGGTTCGATTCGGGAATAGGGAAGATAGCCCAAGCTAAGCCGATCTCGCAGCTCGTCGAGTACGTAGGTATGTCGTGGATAAGAGGTACTACGTAGGTAGTGAGATATTCTGGGTGGTTTAACTGCAGGGATATATTGGAGCTTGGCCGGACACCAGCAGCAGAGAGGGCGCGGCAGGCTTAGCTCAGCTCAATGAAAGGGGGGGGTTTTCGGTGACCAAACCGGGTACCTACTCTGTAGTACCGAACTACGCAGTTAGGTGTGTAATCAATTAGAGATGGATCAGCCACTGTGGCTCGAGTTTCTAGAGCGGGGCGATGCTCCAGCCACAGATCCACGGCACGGAGGCATGTACATTGGTACATACCCACCCAGCCCACCACCCAGCTCACCTTCAACCCTAAGTATCTTGTACTGTTTCCCGAAATTTTAGCACACAGATTTCGACAGGTGGACCGAAATTCTTCATTGGAGCCGACTTTTATCAAAAGTTCAACACCCGGAATCCCCCAATCGCCAAATTCTTAAGGTACGCCGCCCAGCCCTTGCTCAATTGCCCCGGAAACCAATACCCAGCCGTCTGGCTTTCGATAAATTCGGAAACCCGTCAGTCAGCGGAAATTTCGTCTTTGCGCGCCGTACTAAAACTCTCCCCGCCAGGTCGACCTTCTCCCAGAACCGCCCTCAAGATGCGCTACATCCACAGCGAGGAGACCTTGGAGATTCCCGAGGGAGGTACGTCGTCGCCACTCGGCTTTATGCTTGTTCGGGGGCAGGAAAATCGTGGAGCGCGAATGTCGGCAGTAGAGATCTAGGTCACATCTCGCTCCACCTGTATTAGAATTGGGCGTCTACCGGGCTAGGCGAGGTGGAGGTTTACGACAATGATCCCGAAAAATATTACTGACACGTCGTCTTGGGAACAGTCAAGGTCCACATCAAGTCCAGAAATGTCACCGTCGAGGGCCCGCGAGGTACGATATAACTCTGATAAAGATGTGCTTGGGAGCGGGGGAATTCTGATCGAGGAAAAACAGGCAAGCTCTCCAAGGACCTGAGCCATCTGGCTGTCAACTTCTCCCGCCCCAAGAAGAACGTTATCGGCATCGAGATCCACCACGGCTCCCGCAAGAACGTCGCCACCCTCCGAACCGTCCGAACCCACATCAACAACCTGATCATCGGTGTAACGAAGGGTTTCAAGTACAAGATGCGATACGTCTATGCTCACTTTCCCATCAACGTGACCATTGACAAGAACGCCGAGACGGGCAACCAGGAGGTCGAGATCCGGTATGTTTTTGTGGGCGGTCCGCGAGGGCGCGGAGCGGGCGTCGGAGTGATGCGGTCATGAGGGGCAGCCATGCTGACTGTTCGGCTGTAGAAACTTCATTGGCGAGAAGCTTGTCCGGAGAGTCGCCATGCAGCCCGGTGTCGACGTCGAGATCTCCAAGGCACAGAAGGACGAGCTGATCATACTGGGCAACTCTCTGGAGAACGTCTCCCAAAGCGCAGCAGATATCCAACAGGCCTGCAGGGTCCGAAACAAGGATATCCGAAAGGTATGCTTGACGGCTGGCATCCTATAAAATGTATTTCCTTTCTCATGCTAATCTGGGCACAGTTCTTGGACGGCATGTACGTGTCGGAGAAGACCACCATCGTTGCCGAGTAACGGGGGCGTTGCGGCAATTTTTTCTTTCTGGGTCTCAATCAGGAGTCGCCGGGGTTCATGTGCATCTGGCGTAGCAAGAATAGCTACAAAACGGAAATGAAATACCAATCGAGCCATGTGTTCATATCTTACTCGTGCCTGCAGTTGATAGCTGGGTTCCAGGCCGGAGCTGTTCACTACAGATCGCCTATCTGAGATGAGCGATATCCGTAGCTTACGGTGTTTAGTCGAGGTGATATGCCGTACGGAGAACTTGAGCGCTTTTAAAAATGTGAGCTGACGATCGTGTATTGCAAAATATTTCAGGGAATCCCAAAGGCCAAAGCAAGACGCCCTCTAAACATCACCAGGAAACTGGTGGTCAAGTCGCGTAGCATTGGGTCGTCGTACATTTGTTCGAGGTCCGTTCCGACTGATGCCATCCCAAGAGCACACGAACCTTTGCCTTGGTCCGCAGTAGTCCATCGTAATATCGGAACCGCGTTTCGGTCCCTATTTCGACCATTCTGATACGGCCATTCCCTCTGCTCAAGGCTGGCCGTGGACTACCCCGGGGGAGGGGGTTTCTTTAAGCCATTACAGCTTTAGGTCCGAGGATCTCGATAGCTCATCCTGGAAGTGTGCGCATCTCATCCTTGGCAGATGGACGGGGATCCAGTACGGGCCCTATATGCTTTCACATTCTCGCTGGGTTCGGCAATAGGCCGGTGTCCCTCAGCGATGTGACTACTAGATAATGACATTCCCTAACCATCAGCTCTACACTCCTACATAGGGACCCTCTCCGCACCCAGGTCGCGTTAGCAAGGGGGTGAAAGGGGGGGTTCGTCCGACTCTCGACGAGATGTCTACCTATATACATACCTCCTGCCACTGCCGGCGACACCACTCACCTGTTCCCCATATCGGGTTATCCGCCACAGAATATGGGGGCAGCGACTTGGGCTCAACGTCTAGTTATCGTTCGACTGCCTATTATTCGATGTCGTCAGGACCTACTTACCTGGGAAGGGTACTCGCTTAGGCACAAAAAGAGAGCAATCCGTCAAAACCATTAAAATATTTATCTCCAGCCCAGCGCGTGCATGTTCCCCAAGAGGTCGAGTACAGGCATTTGGATTTCGCGTCCGGCATGTCCAGATGTTAGGGTGCTGGGGTTGAATCCCGCCACGGGTCAAGCATCCGGTGATGCAGTCTCTTCCTTTGCCGACCAAAATTTCACGATTCCTTCTCATATATATATCTATATATTTCCTCCCTGCAGCGAGCAGGCAGGTGCTCGTGATGATGCGTTTCATGCCCCTATGCGTATGTTTTGGCTAGGTGATACACATTCGTTCCCTTCCGACCCTTTCCCGGTGTTGCGTTGCCTGCATTTTCGCCTCATCGCCCAGTCCTTACGGTAAACGTATTGCGGTCGGTTACACTTGCTTGACAGCGCCGCCACTAAGCGTCTGCTGCACTCTCCAGCGGCCTCTGTCTACCCTATGGAGTAACGAACATCGCCTGGCAACACGTCGTGGTATCTATCGCTGCCTGCCAACTACCACATAGCTGGGACCTGGTTGCGTTTAGATTGGCTTTCTCTCTTTCCCTCTCCCTTATTGAATCATGCTGATGTCGCCTGGTCATCGGCAACGCCACGCAGGCTGGCCAAAGAACCAAGAATCTTCAAGAGCCGCCATCATTCGTGCCGGCGAAGGCAAAATACTGCGGTGAGACAAATGGGATTGTCCGGGGACGCTTTTGAAATGTCGACGTGATACTTCTTTGCAGGGTCGCGAGAGCTACCACGGTTTCGGGTTACATACTCGTGCCTTATGAGAGCTCCTTCCCCTGACGGTGCGAACTACGGATTTGTGGGACTTTCACTCGGCGTAAGGCATCGTTGTTCGAGAGCGGTTGCGACAGTAGCCAACCGGAGACGCCTATGGTGAGAAGAAAACAAGATCGCGATATCCTGCGTTCGGAATACCGCGGGGCGTGACCGGGTGGATGGCATGTCGGGAATTCTATAAGCGAGTTGCTTCCAAGGCTCCGGGTTAAGACCTCCCTCTCAAAGAGCTTGAGGCTGTACGTAGGCCTCGTTTCCGTGATAGGGATCCCTAACCCTAGGATAGATGGCGACGACTACGGTCCGCGCACTGGTTGAGGAGACACACCCTGGCTTTTATCTGATCATTTACCCTGTATTCCCTGCTTAATAAGGGGGCGGTGCTGTAACTGACTGAGCAGCGTCACCTCACCTAGCTCTTGAAAGAGGTGAAGAGGCGACGGCCTGGATGTGGCCAGCGACTACACTGATAATCCGGAGATGGTGGAGAGAACGGGGAGAAGATGGAATCCGGGTTCCGCCCACTACTTCTAGAAACAAACATCCGTTCGGTAAGTTAATGACGCTCTGGAATAGTGGTAAGCTACCCAGATAATCTCTGCTGAACCGGGAAGTTTAGTACCTAGCCACCTCACGAGGGACAGAGAAGCGAGCCATCGGCGATTGGGAATATCCATAAAGTGTCATGAGTAGGTACAGCTATAGAATCAAACCACGCGGCCACCAGTGGGCTTGTGTTTGTCGGGCTTCGAGCTCGAGGTGAGAGCCAACGGACAAAGAGCTAATCGAATGCAATTATCCGTCCCGGTTTCAGGGAGCTACCTACTTCCTTAGGCATGCTTTGGGAGCCGTTGTTATAAGGGATCTGAAGCTGTCACCCTGCCATGATCCCATATCGTCTAGTGGTTGAGGATATCGCGTTTTCACCATCGTGAGTGAAAACCCGCGAAGGCCAGGGTTCGAACCCCTGTATGGGAGATTCTCTTTTTCTTTCCGTAAGATATGACCCTTTTTTCCATGCCCCTATTGCTGACTACCACTTTCTGTTATCGGGTCCTTCTTTCCTAGCGTGAAAGAAGTAGTTGACTGGGGGATTTACAATAAAAATATAATTACCCAGCTAATAGCTCTCGGTGACAGCCTTGAGATGGTAGGAACTCCTCTGCGGCTACTCACATTGCCTCCTATACTCGTTTACTTTCCAGCTCATCCACTACGAAATTACCTAGCCAAGAGCATGTATCCTGTCCGGCGCCCCATGCCTTACCGTCGCTCCCCTTGACGTACGTCATCCATGCGTGTGGAGGTGAAGACTGCAGCGACTTGATAAGGCTGAACCCTACTTAGTCCATAATACGTCCTCACCATTCCCACATGGTCAAAAAACAAACTCTCAGATTGTCCTTTGCTATGGACATGCTGGGAGAGACTATTCTCTACTCCCTATTCTATTGACCGCTATGGAACTGACACAATCTGCCGAGGCACACAGGGGTAAAACCCCGAGTTCCCCTTCTGTCGGGATTCTAGAAGCTGGCGTCTTGAAGTCTCAGGATTTAATGTGGCATCCCACGTGGCCCTACGGAACCGGCCACAGTATTTGGTTCTCTCTGTCGATGAAGGTCACCTCTGCTACGTTCAGCAGGACCGCGACGTAGATGACACTTATTTTCTTAATACTGCTATCGTCTACCTATCTATCCCCTGGTTCCGGGCCATACACGCTTGAGGGGACTAGAACGATGGCTTGCATCAAGGGGGCTCTCGCACGTGCGTCTCGCTTCGCTATTTTCTCCTGGAGACAGGCTATTCGGCATGGAAACTATCTCCCTTCCTGCGTGCTAGATTCCATACCGCAGCCTTCGAAGTGTAACTCCATCCCCACCAATGGGTTTCGTGCGCCTTTTTCGGGTGTCGGTGTCATATGCAGATGGCAATCATCCCCGCAAAGTCCTGTACGTGCTATGGCAAAGCTCTAGTTTGAGCAAATCTCGTCTCCTTCCCCTGACACCGATTCATAGGTCGCATAGGTGTCGACGACGTCCCATACCATCCATAGGCGAGTAGTCAAGTTAGAAGTCAAAGATCCAGGGGAAGATGAAGAATGCCCAACCACCTCAACTGACGACATGATGGGGATCTATCTTAGTGAAATCGATCTGCGAGAGGATATGAGGGGCAGTCCGGAACCGGGAAACTTGAACCACGATTGCCGCAGTGCGTACTCTGCATTGACTGTATCTGGAGGCGTATGAACGTCCATTAGAGGAATAAGACGCTGCTGGCTCGGCTTCAGGACCACATTTGTCACCAGTGATGGCGGACTATTCCTCGTCTCCAAAGAGGCATGTTCTGTCCCAGCTCGTTCACCGGCACAGCTTAGAGATGCTTTTCGCATTCTACTTGGTTTTGATGTGTCAACCATCCTACAACTTTCTCACATCTGAGTGAAGGTTGAGTCTGTGACATGATGTAGGGCGAAAACCCACAAAGAGAAGCTTCTCCGAGTCCCAAGTCTTCCGAAGTAGGTATGTCATGGGTCAGGAGCCAACTTCCATACCGACTGCAACGGGCTCTAGGGAAAAGCTGGCTCATGGTTACCACGGATGCAGAGGCGTCTAGATCTGGCCTAGTCTGCTAGCCTTTACTGAAATCACCGGGGGTAGGCGACCCATTTCTCCAGGAGTCCAACCTTCCATTCTCTGAAATGACGGTCGCTCTCAGGAAGAAGGTTGTTACTTTTCCCAAGGATACCGGCGACATTGTCGATCGCATCAACTGGGAGTGCGATATCCTGAACATCCGATGTCATGGATTCTAGCATCTTGTTCGCTTCGTCCTCGCTGACCAAACGATAGAGGACCTTCACAGCGCTTAAGGGAGATTTGGGCTCTTCCGTCGAAGAGAAGGTAATGTTGCCGTTAAACACCCAGATATTAAGCAGTGATCGAGTATGTGTACCCTGTTCCAGGGCCGAGAGCTCTGAGTGCAACATTGGTTGCGTCATTTTCATTGGCATCAGGATTGACTTTGAACAACCGGATCGAGTCATTGTCGCTAGCAGTATTGCGCTGACACACTCCGCCAAGTTGGGCTCAATAGCGGCAACTTTGTGCTCTAGCCGGCTGACGCTGACCCGCCATTTGAACAAGGAGATCGATGATGCCTTACCATTTGAGAGCCCCAATATCCTCTTACAAGCGCTACATAATGTTAAGGTCTGTTCTGCGACCGGCATCTTTACCGCTTCGTCAGATGTGCCTTGGTCAAGATCTCCTTTGTTGTTACCGTTCAAACTTGACGACGCCAAAGCGTGGATGACCTGGGAGTGTAACATTAGCAATGCGCATACTACTCTGTTTGGATTTCGTTATTGGTGCAGTATCATACACATATGGTATTCATATAGCCTGTCCCTCTATATAATCGCAAGACTTTCGTATCTTGGGAAGATCTCGCAGAAAGATAGAGGCGCCTCCAAGGATGCCGAAACCAAACCCTTAGCTTTGCTAGGGTTCGATAACTGCACCGCAAGTAGTGAGATTTTTTCGATATAGGGTATGAGTATCGGTGACCACGCCACTGAGTGAGCGAGGCTGCTGGTTTGGCCACCTTCTATATACCCGTCCGGACGTCTTTGTGGAAGAGAGATTGAGAGCGTTACTTACAGCAGCGCTATTGATATCAGTTTCGGAAAGTAGGAAGGAAGCAAGGTCAACAAAGCCAACACGGGGTTGAGCAGAGATACGCGAGTTTGCACCGTAAGCCTTGTGAGCCAGACTTTCCTCATCATGTTTGTGATCATGAGGTTTGTGGCAGTGCCAAAACTCCATCATTTCAGCCCAGTTCTCGCTAGGCAAATCCTTCCAGACTTGTAGCGTGTCTTGTTCGACGATTATTGCTTGGCAGGCTCTACAGCTGATGGCAACGCCTGGTTCTAGATCGCTCGCTGACCACGGGACAGGCTGATCCTCTACGCCGGTCCGGATATTGGTAGTGGTAGTAGATGCGAGAGGTAGCCTCCACGTCAAGCTCTTTGAGCCTACGTTAGGAATTGGCAATCGCGAAGGCGAATTGACCCGGCCGGGCAGATGGATCGTTCGGCCCATGCCATCATGCCGGATTACAAGGCTCAGGCCGTCGGATGAGATAGTGGCTTCTGTGTTAGAAGAGCTTGGTGTCTGTAGAGTACACCCAACAGATACTTGCCGTATATTTGATAGCAATTCCGCATATATTAGAATCGGATGCGACGGGGGCATCTTGTCTCGTAGGCGCGTCGCGGGTGTTGAACAAACACGCTGAACGTTTTAGTTCGGTAACGTTTAGCTCACCTGGAATTGCAGACACTGCAATGGGACATTGCATATTGCTGTTTAATTGCATACAACACCCCACATAACAAGACCATCCGATGACATGTTGAGCAATGTGATGTTCCCTTCCCACCTCATGCTGCGTCATCGCCACTCGTTGCGGTGTCAACAGGTGAAACTCAGCCAACTATCATGTAAAAGGTCATAATGGCTTCGGTGCTCTCGTATATCCCGATTGTAAGCCGGTTCGTATCCGGTTCTGATGGGAAAAGCCGGTCCATCGACATTCCGCCGGTCGAAGTTCACAATGTGGAGACGGCGCCCGAGAAACGGCCCAGGACGCTGAAGCACCTGCTGAGGGCGAACCACGTGAACCATTCCATTATCTATCACAATCTGCAGTTTGATAATCACATGCCGCACATCCTGTGCTCGGCGTATCTTCTCGGCGCGGACGTGAGGCAGCTGCACAGGATCTACGATGTGGAATCCGAGGAGCTCGAGCCGTGGAAGGAGTCGCCTGCGGAGGTGACCGAAAGTGACTGGAGAGACTTCCTTGGGGACAGGAGGTATCAGCGCGCCTATGTCGACTTCTTCGAGGATGCCCTAGCCATGAAGCATCGTTACGACTGGAAGAGGGTCGTCGAAGAGTATATGTTCAGTGGCGAGGAGCCGTTGGTGAACGGCCTTATTGGTGGCCGTATGCGCCCCCTTCCCGCTTATCCGCGTGCAACCACTGACAATGCTAGTTGGACATCCCCTGATCCATCTTGGCTATGCCTATGAGATGGATAATAAGGAGATCGCCATCGAAGCTCTAAGTATGGCGTCTGTGCAGTACAACTTCTTGCACAAGTACATCGATGACCCGTCCTATACGAAGCCATCCTCGATGAAATCCACCTCCCCACTAGAGTTGCTTGGCAAGATGGCCGACGACCAGCGGTTAAAGGGTCTGTTCAAGGAGCCGGGCTTCGCCAATTTCGAGCCCCTTTTCGAGAAGCACGAGGACCTCGTCCTCGAGTACTGGAACGCCTGGACTCTCGAGGACCCCGTCAAGCAGTTCCGGGAGTCGCAGGAAGCCGCCGTGGCCCTGCTCGTCGCCACGGTCCCCCCGGGAACGCACTCGTACAATTTCTTCATCGTCCACCTCCTCACGACGAGCCACGCTGTGCGGATTCTGCTCCCATTCATGCCCGCCAAGTACCACATCAACCTGGTGCGGGCATGGTGGCTCCTGGTGGTGGCCGTCTACATGATACGGCTGTGCCCGAAGATCGACCCCGACTACATCAGGCCCGGAGAGGTTGCCGGGAAATACTGGAACCATGTCGAGGACAGGGCCCTCAATGGGCCGTATGCGACTGATGCTCACTTCGTGAAAGGTAAGATCCGTCTAACTCCCATTTAATGGGGTTTGAAGCTTACACTATGCAGCTGTGCGTGCCATGAGGGAGGCTGCTCGCACTTGGGGGGATGTGCACGAATATTATCTTGCTGCCGCAGTGCGTTTCGTGGACGATTTCAATGGCTGGGTGTTTTGAAAAATGGAATGGAGTGCGTGGTATAGGAAAGAATTCAAATTGTAAGCACCTAATACCGGCACACAACAGCATTCTACGACGAATTTGTATAGTATATTTAACGGAAAAGCGGTCATTTTTGAATTCGTTCGCATCCCATAGCATATGCGCTCAACGAGATGGACGGACCGGAAATCAGTAATATCTATTGAATCGGATATATACCCTTGGGATAATGCAATGCAGCAGTACTTCCAACAAGAATGCTCAGGCATCGCCTCCAACCCCAAACTCCCCCAGAACTCTCACGCGGGAACCGATTGGGTATCATAAAACAAGGTTCAAGCGGAAGAGATGCCAACAGCTCAATCGAGACGCTCGGTCAACGACTTCATGACCCTAGAGTAGAACTTTGCCGCCTGGGGCCGGGGGAATGTGATCTCCTCCGCGAGATAATCGGGAAGCAGCTCGATCAGATCTTGATCGCGGCTCGGGTCGAGCTGGGGCATGTATAAGAACTGCGTCTCCTCGAAGTTGTCCGACGAGCCGTCGACTCCCATGGCTAGCTTGAAATGAAGAGCTGGATACGTGGTTAGTGCCCTGCTTCTGCATGTGTTAGGTGAATGGTGCGGGACTCACTCCCGTTCCTGCCTGTCTGGATGCAGTCATATACCTCCTCGTCTTGTTCCCGCTTGACGCCTCGCACTATCAGGCCCGTCAGGTCCGCGTACAGATCCTCCTTCATCTGTGCTTGTTGAACCGCCGCCTCGGCGTTTGCGAGTAATCGGTTGTTTTGACTGTTGCCCTTCATCGCGCTGCCCGGGACCTTGACACTGGCCGCCTCGGCCGATCGCGCGGCAGCTAGCCTAGTGGAAAGTGTCTTGATCTCCGTTTTCGCGCCGGTCAGGGCAGCATTGGCTTCAGCGAGCTGATTTTGTAGTTGGTCGGCCTTGGTCTGGCTAGCCTGCAGCTGTTCCCTCAAAATCCGAGTCTCCTTCGCGAGCTCCGTCTGGGCAGCGAGCTGAGCCTTCAAGGTGGCGATAAGCTCATTGGCAGCTAGGAACGAAGTTAGTCAAAACTAGTCCATCGCGGTTCATGACGTGGACCTACTGTCAGCCTTTTCTTGGGATTGTTGCTTTAGCCGGTCGTAATTGCGCTCTGCTTCTTTGACCCCAATCTCTCGTAGATCCCGATACTTGGCTTCCAGGTCCTGGTACTTCCGCATCAAGTCTCCCACTCGTCTCCTCATCGATGGATCATTTAGTTCCGAGTCTGAGGCGGCGACCGTTCTACGGTTTGCGCTGAAGAGAATCTGCGGCTGCGCGCGTTGAACAGATGATGTTACTCCACGGCTGTAGGTGGGGAGTTCCTCCATTTGCTCATCCTCGTCTAGACTGAGTTCCGTAGTCTCGACAGGTTGTTGCGTCTCCGGAATTTCCTGCTCTTGCGGCTGGGTCTCGGGTATTTCGGATTCTGCGGGTGGTGTCTCAACCTTAGGTCGCGGCTTACGCCCCCTCTTAACAGCTGGTTGAGCCGCAGGCTCTGGCTGGGACCCGGGTATCTCGTCTTCTGCCTCTATCGTCTTCGGCGCCTTTGCAGCCCTGGGACGCCCTCGTGCACCTTTGGCTTTTGAATTCAACTCGATGGCATTCTCATATCGTAAGCCCTCGTCTAGCGCTGGCTCTTCTTCGGGAGCGGCGCGCTTCTTGCCTCTTCCCGCCGCTGATTTCACCTGAACATTACTCGGCTTCTCTGCTAATGCTTTGCGCGTCGTAGCCTGAGCAGACTTGGCGACTCGATTGCCCGCTGTCGCGTCACCTTTTTTTGAAGGCGCCATGGTTCGTGATGATTTATGCTTATCGGGGGTCCTAGATAATATATCTGACCCTTCCTCGTCGGAGCCCACCAATCCAACCAATGCGTTGGTCTTCAACCTTGACATCGACAAGATATTTTAATTACCTGTAATAGCGGCGGGTTTCTTCGCGTCAGCGGCGCGTAGGGTTAAATGAGCAATATCAGCATCAATTTCCAGTAAAATTGTCCCTTGATAGCGTGCGAAGACCAACAGGATGATGGATAATGATTCTAATAACCAATGGCGAGTTGCGACGCCGGTGACGGTCTACTACGGATAGGAACAGACGGATCGATGCTGGTATCCAAATGTAAACAAAAGCGCGGCCGAAAAGACCATTCAAAGCTGGCGGGCGTTACCCCACGTATGCCCGTCCAAGGGTATGTACCTACCCGGGACTGACCTTACGTAGGTACCTAGTAAGTGCTCTGGGATCTTGAAGCTCCAGCCACGTGTGGGAACTGGATAATGATATATACCTACTTATGCCATATAAGGCGAAGAATATATCTGATAACTACGTGGCCGCCTCCTAATGAACCACACCTGGCCATTTCCCGGTACTCTTTCAGTGACCACCCGGTGACTTACATAATACACCGGCGTCCCTCGGTTTAGCAACAACAGCCAGTCGGCCTTGGGACATTGATCCGCTCGGTGGCGCGAGGCCTTGCCACGCGAACCTAATACTACCCTACAGATGCCCTTCTTATTGTACGACCTTGTCGAATCACATTTAATTTCAATAATTTTACGCCTCGTCCCCTTTGCCTTTACTTGCCGATAAGAAGCAGCAAATGCTTCGGACTTGGCTCGAGCAGGCATTCGCAATGGTCGACCGAAGACGAAATGGCCTCGATCATCTCTGGGACTTGCTTCTAGTCATCGGCACGGTACCGTTCCTCTTCCATCTTTCTCGCTCGGTTCTACAGTTCTAACGTTTGAGCTTAGTGCGGCGCAACATACTACTTGGCCAGAAACCTCCTCTCGACCCTTCAAGGGACCCTCGCCGATCCGGACAAGGAGAAACATGAGCAGGCCAGGATTAAGGCTCGAGCGAACCTGCAAAGACTGCAAAAATCAAGAGATTATGGAGAAGGCGACCACGGAGATTCGAGCGGCGGTGCGAGGAGGGGCCCGCGCATCGAGGACCTGGTTCTCAACGAGTACGAAAACATGGTCGCGCTAGAAGTGGTCCCTCCTGAAGACATACCCGTCGGGTTTAATGGTTGGTGTCTACTAGTGTGCAAAGCTCGTGATTACTGGCTAACTGCTGCTAGATATCGGCGGCCTAGACGATATCATCGAGGAAGTGAAAGAATCGGTCATATATCCTTTGACTATGCCTCATCTCTACTCGCATGCAGCACCCCTATTATCTGCTCCGTCTGGGGTATTACTCTATGGACCTCCAGGCTGTGGCAAGACGATGTTGGCTAAGGCGGTCGCACATGAGAGCGGCGCATCATTCATCAACCTCCACATCTCAACCCTCACAGAGAAGTGGTACGGGGACTCCAACAAGCTGGTGCGGGCAGTGTTTTCACTCGCACGAAAGCTTCAACCTGCCATCATTTTTATCGATGAGATAGATGCGGTACTCGGCACACGGCGGAGCGGGGAGCACGAGGCGAGCGGCATGGTCAAGGCCGAGTGAGTATCTTTTCCGCCGCGTATATGTGTACTCATATTGACATGGTCCAGGTTCATGACGCTATGGGACGGTTTAACATCGGCAAGCGCGCAAGGTCTTCCTGCGAGGATTGTGGTTCTTGGAGCAACAAACCGGATTCATGACATTGACGAGGCGATTCTACGGAGAATGCCCAAGAAGTTCCCCGTGGGGCTACCCGATAAGAACCAGCGATTGCGGATACTTCAGCTTATCCTTAAGGACACGAAAATAGACCATGAGTACTTCAACATCGACTATATTGCCAGGGTTACTGCCGGGATGTCTGGCAGCGACATCAAAGAGGCGTGCCGTGATGCGGCAATGGCGCCTATCCGGGAATTTATCCGCGAGCACCGGGCAAATGGGCATTTAATGTCGAACATCGATCCCAGTATGGTGCGCGGTATACGAACGGAAGATTTCTTCGGGAGGAAAGGCGGCGGCCAGATCCTCCAGCAAAACCATCATAAGGCAAAATCGTCTAGCGATGAATATGAGGATATTGAGGACGATTCCAATTCGGGGGCCAGAATCGTCGAAGAATAATCCAGATAGGAATAATACCTTTGGTGCTTTGACCCATGAAGTGTGATATGGAGTATGACGGCGTCGGGGTTTAACAAGGGACAACAGGGGTTGAATGAACGTTACGAAGGGGTCACACATTTCTACTACAGCCCGACCCTTAAAGAGATGCCCGTTCTTATGCGTCAATACAAGCAAAGTGTCTGTTGCAACCTCCACTGCCTTCGTACTATTTCATGAGACGGAGTACAGTGTTAGGCAGATTACCACTCTTGCTTCACCATGTTGTGATTGATAATTCTCAATCACGTCATCTGCTAGCGCCCTTTTCTCCACAATATTAATAGTCATTCGAAAGCCCACTGGCCCAGGAAGGGCCCATCGTATCAGTAAACAGAATTACCCGTAACTACCGTAACAGTGCCTACCGCAAGTACGTACCGAATACCCGTATTTACTCGAGAAATTGACAGAAAGCTAATGCAGGTCAAGGCGCTCCACCATCTAGCTTCCCGCACGGAACAACTTTTCCCTTTGTTATTATTCGTTATTCTATTTATAACGTGGGGCCCACTCTTATAGAAAAAGGTATAGCTTTTAAGCTTAAGCCTATTCCGTCACATTAGCCTGTCTTGACCTGCATTAGCTTTCTGTCAATTTCGAGGGTTAATACGGGTATTACTGCCCCTTCTGCCCTTGCAGGGCCCGATAGAGGCGGTTCGGTCGGGGGAAGTTACAGTACAAGCACGGCATATACCTACTGCAACCACACAGCCCACCGGAGGACATTCATCTTTCCGCGACCCTCAATCTTACACAGAGCAAGCTTTCTTTTTTTGGCTATCTACTGAACCTCGAATAACATATCTATTACCGTAACTTCGAAACGGTCATCCAATTGACTATATCTAGTCTTGCTCTCCGTAAATCCCCTGGAGTATCGTCCTCATTCGCTACTCGGAGGCGGGGTTTTCATCAGCGACATTGTAGAACAGCTATTTATAATGGCCTCACCGCCGAACAACGGCTCTCCTTCTGGAAGCGGCCATGCCACCAAACCTGCCAATAAGGCCTTCTCTAAGGTAGATCTGGATGGGCACGCCCTACCTCCGTCTCCGGCGCCCTCGAGCCCTTCCAACGGCCGACGGCGGTACGCCCTTGCCACCGAACTCGTCTATACCGACAGTAAAGACCAGTATGGCGCCTCAAGCATTCCTATATACCAGTCTGCTACTTTCAAGCAAACTTCTGCCGCTGGCGGCAATGAATACGACTACACTCGCTCCGGCAATCCGACCCGGACTCACCTAGAACGTCATATGGCCAAGATCATGAATGCGAACCGAGCTCTTGCTGTAGGCTCGGGAATGGGCGCCCTGGACGTCATCACTAGAATTCTCCGACCGGGCGACGAAGTGATTACCGGCGATGATTTGTATGGCGGCACCAACCGGCTTCTCACATACCTGTCGACAAACCAGGGCATCATCGTCCATCATGTAGACACGACAGAAGTGGACAGGGTACGCGAGGTTATCTCCGAGAAGACGACCATGGTACTCCTCGAGACGCCCACCAACCCTTTGATCAAGATCGTAGACTTGCCCGGTATCGCAAAGTCTGTCCACGATGCTAACCCCAATGCCCTTGTCATAGTCGATAACACTATGCTATCTCCCATGCTTTGCAATCCGCTAGAACTGGGCGCGGATATTGTGTACGAGTCCGGAACCAAGTACCTATCCGGTCATCACGATATCATGGCCGGCATTATCGCTTGTAACGACCCCGCTATCGCCGACAAAATGTATTTCACGATCAACTCTACGGGGTGCGGGCTTTCGCCAAATGACTCCTTCCTGCTGATGAGGGGGGTCAAGACGTTAGCAATCCGCATGGAGAAGCAGCAGGCGAACGCGCAGAGAATCGCAGAGTTCCTCGAGAGCCACGGTTTCAAAGTACGGTATCCCGGCCTCAAGTCTCATCCGCAATATGATCTTCACTGGTCTATGGCCCGAGGCGCTGGGGCTGTTCTATCGTTCGAGACTGGTGACATAACCATGTCCGAGAGGATCGTGGAATCCGCTAAATTGTTTGGGATCAGCGTTAGCTTCGGGTGTGTCAACAGCTTGATCAGCATGCCGTGCCGTATGAGCCATGCTAGCATCGATGCAAAGACACGCGCCGAGCGGCAGATGCCCGAGGACATCATCAGACTCTGTGTTGGTATTGAGGATTGCCAGGACCTGATAGACGATCTCTCTCGCTCGGTGAGTATCACAACGCCATTCAGTGCGCAATAAGTACACGTCGGACTGACATCGAACAGCTTGTTCAGGCCGGTGCTGTGTCGATCACCCTCGATGGCTTCCACGCCGTGGGTACCGCCCGGCAGCTTGAAGATCCGTCCCCAGATCACGCTAGTTCTTCGCAGATTACGCCATCTTGAGGTTGACGGAATACTCGTACTTTCGAAAGAATCCCACCAGTAGCTGTCAATTGCATGTTCACCGGTGTTGGGGCCCAAAAAAATCCGCGGGGATGATACATTCATTCAGTGCTATAGAGGAGCATCATGAACTGAAGGGGTGGTTACACATTCGCTCAGCGAGCGCATGTACCCCTGCCATAAAACATTTACAATGCCTCAAACCAGGTCCATTTGCTGCTGAGTAACCGGACGGCTGGGTAGCCTGTCAGTAGCGGACTAAAATACCAGCGAGGGTGCTTACCTATTTGGCCTTTGGCTGCTGGAGTACTTCGGAGAATGGAAGGTCTACGCGTGCGGTCGTGTTCTCCCAGCGATCTAGCATCAGAGGAGTTTTAAGGGGCGCTGCATTGGGGCTGTCCTGAACGTTCGTTGCCGTGGCTGTGTTGTCTGTTTGAGTACCCTCAGTGCCACTACAGACTGGTTTAGCAATCCCGTTCGATACACGACGCCGTCGAACACATACCGGGTAGTCGGCACCCTACTGCCTTGCACAGCGTCTGGCATTCTGACAGCGGCTTAATCTAGCACAAGCTAGATTTGGTCTGGTCGAGGAGGGTATTTGGATTTACCAAAGCTGGAAATTATGCAAAACACTTGCTGAACCTACTGTTTCTTCCTTCTCATAATCCTTGGTGGTCCTGACGGATGGATTTATATAGACCAAGTGACACCGGCCTTATCTCTGCTTCGACTTTCGTCATTTCTTCGATGACCTCTCCTCTAACCACAAAGTCCATTTAGAATAGGCACCGCGCATCCAATCATGCCAGCCAAGGTCGTGCGGGATACGCATGCATCAATGATTACCCCCTTCGCTAAGACAAAGGTGATGCAAGCGGCATCAGAATCAAGACCCCTGACATGTGTCTGCAGCCACGAAACTCACGATGTGCGACGATGGTAAATCGTCGCTGAAATTTGAGCTTTCGTCCAAGAAATGGCATACGCTGTGTGCGCCCGAAAGGGGCTATTAGCTTCGTGACACTAATGCGCAGAGCGGTGTCTACGCTCACGAGTGTTGTCGAACACAAATCCTTATTTGTGCGATGCCCGAATTGCATCATCGCTTCTGAGAGTTCAGCTCCCGATCTGGGTGCTGGTTGGCTGGCTGAAAGGGTTCGTTTGCCGTATGACAGACTCCTTGGAATGTCAACGGAGAGATGAAGCGTCGCTGCTGTCGAGGCACGCTGGACCGCCGTCCGCCCTGTTCGAACATCCTCTCCATCTTCCGAATCTCGATAACCTTCCAACCCCTCCCAGTCAACGCAATGCTCCCGTTTGTCTTGCAGTGCTATTATCACACCTTGGCCTCCACCTGACTACATCCCGCGGTACGGTTCGTTGCGGTCCCTGGATAGTCAACCGGTGTATAGGGGTCAGAGCGCGAGTTATAGACACCGGTCCGTCTACCAAGAGTCTCTTAGGCAAAATCTCAATACCGGCAGCAGATAAGCGAGCGAGTCTGGTGTGCCAGATCCAAGTCGTACAACATATATATCCCGTCTCCTCAAACTTAAAAAGCCGCAGACAGTTAGCAGAGGGGACTATGCGCTTATCCGCCGCGCCTATCGTCCAAAAATCGTCATGGATCCACGTGCAGCTCGCAAGAAGCGATTGGCAAAGGACATTCAACTGGCTCGGCCAATTCGCATGCAGGCTGCCGAGAGAGCTGGCCATTGTGGTTTCCCGCAGATGGGTGGCAGTTCCTCTCACCTCCACACCTACTTCCACTAACGACATGAAGCATGACGATGCCCGCTCAGCAACACCCCAGACTCCCCATGGCCAAACAACCCTCCCCGCCTTCTTCGTCTTGGCGAACAATTCCGAGGCCTCTTGCTCAGCACCTCGGTCATCTCGACGACGACGCAACGAGACCGCCGGGCCTCCCTCGCTTGGAGGACCCCACGACGGTGGCACCAGGCTGCCGTCAGATTTGACGAGATGAGATGTCGCGAGAAGCGACCAGAGACAGGCCAGTGCGGTGAGACAGAGGCGAACGTGGTCCGCGATGCCTTGCCTTGTCCTCTTGTTCTGTGCTCTATCCTCTTTGCTACCCATAGTCCTGCAGTCCGTCGACCCCTCACTCGCGCGAGGCAGGAAGCGCGAGCAAACAAACAATTCCCCCAAACCACCAAGAAACCCTAGCGCCGTTCGCTCTCCTCTCCCATCTCTTCTTCTCTCGTTCCGCCTCTCTCTCTCGCGGACAAACCGCCCGCTAAGTCCGGTCCCTCTGTGTCGGCCTTTCGCTGCTTCCTTGGGGAATAAGCAGCGCAGCTACCCTACGCCGATGCCCGCTCCGGGCGATTTGATTCGGTCTCTCGAATTCTGTCACCTGCAGGTTCTACGGCCTGGGACATTCTGTCACTTTTTGAACGAACTGGGGTACAGATAGATAAGGAAAGTCTGACGCTCTGGCCCGTCTCTCGTGATTGTCATGGCAGGCATTCCCTCACCTCCTGGGAGAATAATCGAGAGATCGTCGTCGTCCCGCATCGCAAAGTATTCCCCCTTCTCCTGGGCTGCGGACGGACAAGCCGATCCGTCAAGTCGTCATGACATCGTTCGTGCCCATTAACAAGCGGAAAGGGTCGAGGAATTGGAGGAGGGGCCGGGGGTGCCGGGAGATTGCGCTAGCACGTGTCCCCCTTGGCCGCTGTCTGCGCGTGTCTCTTAGCAGGTCGCTGTTAGCTGCGAGGCTTATATATAGCTACTTACCCAAGTATTGCTTGATCGTCAAGAATAGATACTATTCCCCCATGCGCTAGGTCCTTACTCGTGTTCTCTTGCCCCTCTACGGTCTCTGCTCTGTCTCCCTAGTGGTGGCTGTCCAGTTGATATATTCATGAATAAGCTGGACTGAACATCAAACGTACCCTGCTTTCCTCTATACTGCTTACTCCTGATACTCACGCCCTCCTTTCTTGCTTTCAATTTGTATACTGCCCAGAACACCTGCTTTTTGCGTGGGTTGTAATCTTCCCTAGTCACCATCTATTACCTGCAAAGCCGTAGTATACTCCACCTTCGACGCTGAGTCCTCATAGGCTACAAGCAGGGGTGTATCTGCTACCCAGCTCTACGACGCTTTGGGCAGATTCATATGCATATCCTCTAATATGCATTGCGCCCTTGCCATAGTTAGGCATGAGCAACGAGATACAGCTCCCGCTGCGTTGAGTCCTCTATGGCTAGTGTGATTGCTGTGCCTACCAGGCTGGTTAAACTAGACCATACCCTCTAAACGCTCCGGCCGTTTCCACGGAGTTTAGGTCCAGGGCTATGGGGCTATCAAGGGTGGCAGTCACTATGGTTCTATCAGCAACTTCGTAGCCCGAGCTAGTAATGGTAGCCGCGGGCTGTTCGAACCGTACTGCGACGGAGCCGACAGCCCCTCGGTATTGCGCGGGCTCGGTGCTGTGTTTGCGGCTTGAGTGTGGGATAGAGCGGAGTGGCGGGATGCTCTGAGACGTACCGCGCCCCTGTAGTATCATTGGTGTCGCGTGCCTTACCAGAAATGCATATATATATATGTGTGTGTGTGTGTGTGCTCGAAGGCATGCCTTATAAGGTCGCGGCATTAGATCGTTGCCTTGGGCGTCACTCATCCATATGTACACCTCTTACCCAGAGGAAACCGAACTATGGGCAGGTGCGTCCGTTTATCTCTCACCACCGTCTACTTGTCATGAGTAATTTCATAAATGGTGAAGCGGTTGATAAAGGGGTTAAAGATGTCAGTAAATCCGAGTCTTTCCTCGACCTCGTTCTGATTGATAGTTCTGGATATCGGTACAATTCGGAAAGCAAAATCGGGTTTCCGCTTGAAAAGTTGCGCCAGCGATGAGGTGTACGAGGTTTAAGCTTGGAACTGTTCCTTGCAGAAGGTTGTGGATAATTCCCTCGACGTAGCTGGAATCAGTCTTGGTCAAGGCGGTATACCGCGTAGTGAAAGTTACCTACTTAGGCCTCTATTTACGAAGGTTTAACGCCACACCTTAATCATGTATGTCTTTAAATGCCTTGAGTCATTGCGCTTAACACTTCAGCTGCAGTTCGTTCGAGCCTTAAAAGAGGCCTCTTCCACAAATCCTCACCATCTTCCGCCATCACATCACATCCCCTGTCGGCAACTGTTGCTTCCCCATCACCAGCATACGTAGCCAGCAAAACCAGTATTTCCAATTGGAAAAGCTACGCTCTAGATTTCCAACCTGTCCAGTTTATACGGTTGTGTCGCGCATAAAACTGATCAGAGGACGTCGAGATCCTTTCTTCTCCTTGTCCCCAGGCGGCAGCAAAACTAACACCATAATCTCGCGACTGTATTCTGTCTTGTCTTATCAGATCTCAGAGTAAGAAGAGAGAGAAGACGATAGAGCGTCATCTGAAGACCCGAAAGGATTTGTTGCCAAATTCCGTCGACTAGAAGGCTGAGCTTGTTGCCGACGCAGAGCTCTTACTGTGAGGTCCGCTTTTGCTTCGCTCGTCTTTCCTCCCACTCTCTCCTATGATATCTGCGTTCGATTCGGCAACAATCTCATCACATTTCCTACGTCCCTGGTTCATTCCGCCCCCTCATCTGTAAATGTACGCCACCCGTCTTCCCCTCCTATACCTCTGCGCTTTAAACTGACCACCTGCCAGCGTGAGAACAATGCCGATACAAACACCTTTGCAGCAGCTCGACATGGAACCTGCACCTCTCATCCCGATAGAGCCGCCAACTCCCGTGAAACTCGATGCGTTTCTCAAAAACCGGGGGCAGAGATTCCTATCTCTTCCCTCGGAGGTAAGCAGTCCTTGCCCCGCTCCCTCGTAGGGAACTCGCCGCTGATCACCTCGTGTCAGATCCGATTTACGATTTATAAACACGCCGTCACGGAGCTCTTTCCGATACGTCCCGTGAAAGTAGCGGGTGGTTCGACCAAGTTCATCTGGGGCCGTCGGCGGAAAGTCCGGGAGAATGGCGGAGAGGGCGGGCCGGCACTGGAACCGGCCGGAAAGGCCCCGACCGTCACCCGACTTACGCGCACATCCCGGCAGATCTACCTGGATCTCGCGGCCGACCCGTCGTTCTACCGGTCGAATACCTTCTCGTTCGGGGACCCCCATCAGCTGCACCTCTTCCTGGCGGCCCTGACGCCCGGACGCCGCCGCGCGATCCGTGATATCCGCGTGCACGAAGTTCGAAATTCCCCCGGCGGCTGCGAGTGGGCGGCGACGCGGTTCGGCTCCGTCCTCTCGGGAGACCGCTGTCGCCACCTCTTCACGCTTCTCCGCGACTGCCGGGATTTGCGCCGGGTCACGTATCTCGTGTCGGGGCTCCCGTCCGCCCACCGCCGTAGCACGGCGACGGCGGTGCGGACAAGCGTAGGATCGACGGGCGCGGCCCGGCGCCCCGGCGCATCCCGGGCTCGGCCCGCGAACGCGGTGGCGGAGACGAGCGCGGTCTTGCGCGCCGTCGCGCCCAGGGCCCGATCCGCGATCCGGCCGGATCTGCCCTCTCTGTGGAACCTGCCCGGCTTCGCCGTCGCGCTCAATGCGGGCGACTTCGACGAGGTCGTCATCGAGCTGGGCGACGACGCGCCGGAAGAGTCGCTGCCGAGACGGTTCCGCGAGAGGGGCGACTTCGTCGCGGCCCTGCGTGAGGCAAAGACGGCTTTCCGGGACTACCAACTCCGGCTCCGGGAGCAACGAGAGCGAAGTCCGTTAACCCGTCCCACCGATTGGGAAGTATATAACGCGACGCGCGGAGCGGGGCTCGACTTTCCCGGGGACATCCGCACTAACCAAGAGGGTACGCCGCGGGGGTCCGAGACGACCCCCAAGTACGACGCGGAAGGCATCTTGGCGTGGCGGATTTGTAGAGTCCGCGACATCCGGCGGAAGGGGCCGGCCCCCTCCCGCGCGGCTCTCGAGTGCCTCGTCGAGTTCCCGGGCAAGGGGCTCTCCTGGGAAGGGGTCCGTCGCCTGGCGAGCTGGCGGCACCTGTGCTTTGTCCGCTGCTTCTACGAGGAGCTGTTGGGGAGCGAGGACGACCCCCGGGAGCGACTGGAGGCGATCGAGCAGACGCCGAATCCCCAAGAGTTCGAAGACGCCCTGGGCGGCGTGCTCGATAACGCGCCACCATATAACGGCTGGGGCCACTGGAAGGAGATCACCCGGCAGAGGGAAAGGGCGGTTCGACGTCTGAAGAGGCGCCTTGAGCGTATCGATATAATTGCTGCGGCCGAGGCCATAAGCGCGGAGGAGCAAGGGACGTCGGGAGACGCCCGCACTGCGTGGACCGTTCGGGTCTCGGTTATGGTACTCGAGGATCAGCTGAGTTCGATGACAATTTTGCCGGCGCAACAACAAGGCACGGGAGCTGCTTCTAGTATGTAGATTGGCTATTCGTTTTAGGGCGGATATCTTGACAAATGGGCAGATGACCAAGGCCGACTCAGATATCCAGCGAGGTTTCACCACTATAGATGTCAAGATCGAGGATAAAGGGGCGAAACGATGATATTCATATCTATGGGATACGCAGTTTCTTGATTACGTAGACAGCTTTAGCCTGTAGCTCTGATACGTACTAGCTAGTGTTCCCTAGTATATATATTTGATGAATTTGGCTTATGTCTATTGGGACCGAGAAAAATTGCTGGTTAGGATCCCATAACCACCCAAGAGGACTCCTGGGCCCATGCTTGCTCCTGGATACTATTGGATATAGCCCCGTTGGTCACCCATCACAACCTTTTAGTTCGACTGGCATCTCGAGTTCATCATCATTGTTCGTAGGCACCCTATATGCAGGTTGTTGGTAGTAACGCTAGCGATTTTTAAGTCTAATAAGACCCCAACATGAGGATGGTTCAAGCATTTTGGACCTTGAACGACCGGCCGCTTGCCGTCTTTCTCTCCTTCTCCTCGTTCTCCGGCCTGGCTCGTCGAAGCACTGCGAGTTATCAGCCACCGAGACGAATAAAAGCTCAGGGATGTGCGCCTCACCTTGCAGGAAGTCTGCTGTTCTCCTTCTCATACGGGAGTGGATGTATGCCTACACGAATAGTTAGTTACCGGCCTTGTGGGAGATAGAGGGACGGTAGCTGTCGAACCTTAGAGGCCTTAATGTGGTAGTGGAAGTAGTCTCGGAAAGTCTGGATGTGAGAGATGACATCCGGCATCCTCTGAGGTGTCAGGTGTCGCGGGAAGAGAACTTGTGAATGTTAGCGCTAGGAAAATGGATAGTCGCGAATGGGACTTCGCCGTACCGAAGGTGACGTAGCCGATCTCCCCGCCAGAAGTGTCCTTCACGCCCGGGACCCCCTGGAGCTCCAGAGGCGGGTCGTTCCTGAAGAGGACCTGGGGCGCGTTCTGGATGGCGCGCCTCCGCGCGTCGACGAACTCCTGGATGAAGACCTTGCCGAAGACGCGGTCCGTCTCCTCCCGGAAGATGGTGCTGAAGATGACGGTCACGCGGTCGTGGCTCGCCTTGACGTAGATGGCCTCCTCGTCGCGGTAGTGGATCGCCATGACCTCCCCGCCCTCCCGGACGCCCTGTGGCGCCTCCTCCGACGTGTACTTGGACGCCGCCTCCTTGAGCTTGTAGTGCTCCTGGTAGGCATGCTCGAAGGGCGCGGCCATGGCGTTTCGCTTTAGCAGGGAGATCTTCTTGATGAGCTCATCGCGTTCCTCTGGAGGGAAGTGTCAATGCCATGTTCTCCTCTCCCCTTTCTGTCATTCTAGGGAGTACAGGTGAAAAGGGGCGGTCGGATACCTTTCTCTGCCGGCAGGTTCTCCAGGTCGACCATGACCGAGAAGTCGTAGCCATCCTCGGGCGGCACGACGTAGGAGCCGTACTCGCGCTGCAACACCTGCTCAGCGCCGTATTTGACGAGGTCTTGGAAGCATCGGATCTGGATTGAGACCAGGATCTTCGTCTTGGTCTCGGGCGTGGATATGTGGAAGGTCACGCCGTCGAAGTCGGACACGGTCTGGTCGATGGACGCCGGCGGAGCCCTGCGGAGGTGGGTTTGCTTGTCTTAGGCTCGGACGGCAACTTATGATGGACAGGAGTAGCGAGGTTGCTTGCTTTCGACTTACCCTGAGAACCTTTCCGTAAGAACGGACTGTAGCAGCACGTTCTGGTAATCTAGGAGAAGCATCTTGGTCCCAATCGAGTGCTTCTGCGTCTAGACTTTAGGGGGTATGTAGGAAGCTGTCTTAGGACGTTGAGGCTTGAATGCGGCAGCTACTGTATGGCTGGGGCTGGCTGCGGTGACGAGTGATGCTATACCTGTGTACCTAGGTACCTACTAGGCAGGTACAGTAGGTATAGAATATGGACGTACGTATCGTGCTGGTTCGGGCACAAGGGCCAAGAGTCTCTGTTTGATAAGGGATAAGGATAAGGGATGACGATAAGGATTTCCTTATCGGGTCTTTCCTTAAAAAAAGTCCCTGTCGCGCGTCTTGGAGTTTTCAGGCGCACTGCACTGCTGCGGAACGGTCTTCGGGGCGCAAGAAGGTCGCAAACATGGTGAAGTCCTATTTGTAAGTCTCGTATTGACTGCGTTCGTTTAGAATCCGAATTGGCTCATTCGAGACTAGAAAATACGAGCACTCAAAGTCTTTTGGTCTCGTAACATCCGGTACCTCGAACATCGTCTGGACCTCGAAAGACAAGTCTAGCACTACCAGTGCCGGCCAGGTAGTTGTCGCCGCGAACGAAGAAGTTTTATACTGGGACATAAAAAAGGGCGAAATTCTCAGTCGCTGGAGAGATGAGAATTGTTTATCCCAGGTGACTGCCATTGCGCAGAGCAAGACTGACCCGGATGTCTTCGCCGTCGGATACGAGGATGGCAGCATCCGCTTGTGGGACAGCAAGATCGCCACTACCATTGTGAACTTTAATGGCCACCGTTCCGCTATCACGAACCTCGCTTTCGACAGATCGGGCGTTCGGCTTGCCAGCGGTTCCAAAGACACCGACGTCATCATCTGGGACCTAGTTGCCGAGGTTGGCCAGTACAAGCTTCGGGGCCATAAAGACCAAGTTACTGGCCTGCAGTTCGTGGAACCGCAAGAGGAGGTCGTAGAAGAAGAGGGAGGGCAGGCAATGGTTCTCGACGGCGCCGCACCTTCTGAGGGCTTCTTGCTTACGACCGGAAAAGACTCGCTGATTAAACTATGGGATCTTGGAACGCGCCATTGCATCGAAACCCACATCGCGCAAACGAACGGCGAATGTTGGGCGTTGGGACTTTCCCCGGACCTCAGCGGCTGCATCACGGCTGGGAACTCTGGCGAGCTTAAGGTCTGGGCCCTTGATACCGCCGCGCTGGCTTCGTCGCAACGGCGAGTCGATGCGCCGCCGAATGCACAGTACCTGCGCGACCGGGGGACGTTGTTGCGCCAAGGGAAAGACAGAACAACCGAAATCATTTTCCATCCGCGCAAAGACTACTTCGTAGTACATGGCTCCGAAAAGGCTGTGGAGATCTGGAGGATACGTAGTGAGGCCGAGATCAAGAAGAGTCTAGCTAGGAAGAAGAGGAGGCGAAAGGAGAAGCTGGCTCAGAAGAAAGGAGGTCAGGCAAATGGCGAAGGAGACGCGAATGAGGAAGAAGAAGACCAGGATGAAGGCATCAGCCGCGCCGACGTGACTGACGCGTTTGCGCAGCATCTAATCGTACGAACGAGCGGCAAGACAAGATCGACCGACTGGGCAGTCAACCATGGCAGCAGCAAGACCCTCCAACTACTCGTTGCTACCACTAACAATCAACTGGAACTGTATAACATACCCCTGAAGGAGAAGAGTGGGAAGTCGAAGGGAGACGTCCCGGATTATACACGAGCCCTGGCAGTCGAGCTTCCGGGTCACCGGGCGGATATCCGATCGCTGGCTCTGAGTTCTGACGACAGAATGCTGGCATCTGCGTCCAATGGAGGCCTTAAGATCTGGAATGTGCGGACGCAGACGTGTATACGGACTTTTGACTGCGGATATGCCTTGTGTTGCGCATTCTTACCAGGAGATAAGGTGGTTGTCGTCGGTACGAAGAGCGGAGAGATCGAGTTATTTGACGTGGCATCCGCAGTGCTTCTCGACAGCGTCACCGCCCACGAAGGTGCGATATGGTCTCTGGAAGTTCATCCCGACGGTCGGTCAATGGTGTCTGGGAGTGCCGACAAGTCTGCCAAGTTCTGGAATTTCAAGATTGTGCAAGAAGAGGTACTGGGAACGGCGCGGACCACGCCGAAGCTGAAACTGGCCCAGTCCAGAAAACTGGAGGTCTCAGATGATATTCTGAGGCTAAAATTCTCGCCCGATGCAAAGTATCTCGCAGTCGCACTACTCGATAGCACGGTGAAGGTGTTCTTTACGGACTCCCTGAAGTTATATCTCAACCTTTACGGTCACAAGCTACCCGTCCTGAATATGGACATATCATACGACAGCAAACTAATTGTCACGTGTTCGGCCGACAAAAACATCAGGATATGGGGCCTCGACTTCGGTGATTGCCACAAGGCGTTATTTGCTCACCAGGACAGTATCCTTCAGGTGGCCTTCGTCCCCAACAATCGCAACGGCAACGGGCACCATTTCTTTAGCGCAAGCAAAGACCGGAGTATCAAGTACTGGGACGGTGACAAGTTCGAACAGATACAACGGCTCCACGGTCACCATGGAGAGATCTGGGCTCTTGCCGTAAGTCACAATGGCGGCTTCATCGTCAGTGCTAGCCACGATAAGAGCATCCGAGTGTGGGAGGAGACAGATGAGCAGATCTTCCTCGAGGAAGAGAGGGAAAAGGAGCTCGAGGAGCTGTACGAAAAGACACTCACGACGTCGCTCGAGCAAGATCCCGATGCCGAGGACCAAGATGGCGAGGTTGCAGCTGCCAGCAAGCAGACCACAGAAACGCTGATGGCTGGCGAACGGATCCAGGAAGCCCTGGAGCTTGGCATGGAGGACCTGCATGTCGTTCGAGAGTGGGAGGACGCGAAAGCCAACAACCCGAATATAGCACCACCACAACGCAACCCGATCTTCGTCGCTCTTGGAAACATTAGCGCCGAGGAGCACGTCATGTCGGTCCTCCAGAAGATCAAGGCCTCGGCGCTGCACGACGCCCTGCTGGTACTGCCGTTCGCGTCGGTGCCGATGCTCTTCACCTTCCTCAACCTCTTTGCGCTGCGGTCGATGAACATGCCGCTGACATGCAGGATCCTTTTCTTCATGCTGAAGACGCACCACCAGCAGATCGTGGCCAGCCGGACCATGCGGGCGATGCTGGACGGCATCAAGCTGAACCTCAGAAGAGCGCTCAGGAGGCAGAAGGACGAGATGGGCTACAACATAGCGGCGCTCAAGGTGGTGGGCATGCAGATCCGGGACAAGAGCGTCAAGGACTACGTCGATGAGAACTGGGACGACGGCACCGAGAGCCAGGGGACGAAGAAACGCGCGTTCGTGCACGTGTCTTGAGTTTTAGTCTAGAATTAAACCAAAGAAAATCGTATAGATATCGAGACCACAAGCAAAACAATTCCCTGCTAAAACCGTGCTGTGTGTATAATTTCCTAACCGCCTCAGATAAACGGGGAAGGACTTACTGAAAGGGGGGTATAGCTGCCCCTCCCCCGCACTTTCGGGGAACTTCCCCATAACCAGGTCGCGCTCACTACCTACTCCAAGGAGTATTTTTTGTTAGTTACTCCGCGGGATCCATTATAAAGTCAGGTAGACTCTCATACGAATTTGTATGGGGAAAAGGAAATGCTCCGCCGGTTTTGCCAGTGCTTGCCGTTATCGCAAGGCAATGACAATCGAATCCTGGCCGGGATGCTCATGGATATTCCATACAACTTTCCATAGGGGTTTACGTTCTAGCCCGATATGGCATATGGTGGGCTGGGCCAGAGGAGGCAGCTAAGAAAACCCCCTGCAGCTCTTATTGTAAGTACCTCGGCATCTCACACCGTCGTCCAGATCCGCGGCGTGTCAACGAAACTTGGGCGAACCCTTTTCTCTCCACGAGGTCCCCGCGAGAATCTGCGATGGCCGTTAATTGAATTTTCACTCGTCTACCGGATTCCCAGGAGCAGGCGGTAGTAGTTGAGCAGCAATTTTGATATTGTAGTTCCCCTCATCGCCGAATCACTGCTGTTCCCCTCTGGACCATGGCGGGCCCCGTGCGACATCCCATCGACGTCGAGGCGCTGGAGCGCTACATCAGCGAGCACGTGCCCGAGATCGAGGTGCCGCTGGACGTGAAGCAGGTATGTATTCTTCTTACGCATCTACAGTCGCATCCATCACAGTCGACCGACCAGTCGATATGCCGGAAGCCCCGATGGATTAATGATCGACGCGTCCGCCGAGCTGACGAGCCGTGCAGTTCGGCTTCGGCCAGTCCAACCCGACGTACCAGCTGACCTCGGCGGCGACGGGGCGGCGGTACGTGCTGCGCAAGAAGCCGCCCGGCAAGCTGCTCTCCAAGGCGGCGCACAAGGTCGAGCGCGAGCACCGCGTCATCGCGGCCCTGCACGCGGGCGGCACCGGCATCCCCGTGCCCCGCCCCTACTGCCTCTGCGAGGACCCGGGCGTCCTCGGCACCCCCTTCTACATCATGGAATTCGTCGGCGGCCGCATCATCGAGGACCCCCTCATGCGCAGGGAGGCCAGGTCGCCCGCCGAGCGCGCCGCGCTCTGGAAGGCCGCCGTCGAGACCCTCGCGCGCCTGCACGCCGTCGACGTCGCCGGCGTCGGGCTCGGGTCCTTCGGCGGCGGTAGTCAGGGCGGTCGGGGCGGCGGCGGCGGCGGAGGCGGGAAGGGGTTCTACGCGCGGCAGCTGGCGACGTGGCGCCGCATCTGCGAGGCGCAGGCGCGCGCCGTCGACGCCGACACGGGCAGGGCCGTGGGCCACGTGCCGCACTTCGAGGAGCTCCTGGCGTTCTTCGGGGACCCGGGGGCGCCGGGCCGGCCCCGCGACGACCGCGTCGCGCTCGTGCACGGCGACTACAAGATCGACAACCTCGTCTTCCACGCCGCCGAGCCCCGCGTCGTCGGCATCCTCGACTGGGAGATGAGCACGCTGGGCCACCCGCTCAGCGACCTCGCGAACCTGCTGCACCCCATCTACGGCACCGGGCCCGGGGTCGTCGTCGCGTCCCCGTCGCCGTCGTCGCGCTCCGCCGCCGCCGCGCCGACGGCCGAGGGCCTCCCGGACCCCGAGACCGTCGTGTCCTGGTACCGCGACGCCGCGGGCTGGGACCCGGCGCCCGAGATGGCCTGGGCCCTCGCCTTCAGCGTGTTCCGGCTGTCGGCCATCTGCCAGGGCATCGCGGCTCGCGTGGCGACGCGCCAGGCCAGCAGCGAGAGCGCTCGCCGCCACGCCGAGGCCATGGGCCCCCTGGCCGAGACGGCCTGGGCCATGGTACGGAAGGCTAGGGCGGACGCGGCCGCCGAGGACAAGGAGGAGGAAGAGGGGAAGGGGGCGGGGAGGGAAAAGAGGCTCGCGGCCGGCGCCAAGCTCTGAGGAACGAGTGCGTGCGGGTGGCGTGTCTTTCTGCCTACCTAGGCATGTACAATAGGTCGGTGGATGAGTGGCATACGGAGGCAGATAGAGGGGAACAAGGGAAGCAAGCGAATTGCCCTTTGCACTCGAGCCTTTGGTTTGCTTGGGCCGGCACGTTCCTAGCTAGATAGGTCGGGGTGGGATGGAGCCTCGGTGGGTGACCGGTTGGTAGAGAAGCACGGGGTCAATTAGCAATCAGGCGGTCTGATCCGATAGCGTACTGCAAATAGACGTTGAGATCACAGAATCACGGAAGGTTTCTACATTGAGTCTAGATGATCTTGAATAAGGAGTTTGGAAGCACCTAGTTTGCCTGCTGCATAACAAAGGCATGCAAACACCTAGTTGCTACCATCTGACTTCGCATTTCAAATCACTGTGAAGTACCAAGAAGTCTATCGCTACTGGGGACTAGGTCACCGAAAAGCCGGCATGGGAACCCATCTGCATGTATGGTATGGCGCTCAATTTACTAATGATACTATGTCGAAACGACCTGGACGTTCCATCTGCCGATTGAGGACACGGATCAATTTTGTGAAAACGCTCTTAGCTACCTGTCTCTCTCTCACTCTGTCTGGCTCTCAGTGCTGTATGTAGCAATGGTATTGGTTTTATGCTTTCAGGTGTTTCCAGGCCGTATTTGTGATGAACACTCCCTCACCCACCGCCCCAAAGACCACATCAGAGAAAAAAAAAAAAAAAAAAAAAAAAAAAACCAAACCCCTCATGCAAATCAGGCGTCGCTCCCTCTTGGGGACGTCGGGTTGTCGAATGAGTCGCTTATGACAAAGATGACCGAGAACGCTGTGAGAGAGAAAATAAAAATAAAACAGTAAACACAAAACGCCAAATGCCATGGTGATGTCCATATTGCCCTGTATTCCGCAGTCCCCTAACTCCGTGAACGCCTAGCTGGAAGAGAGAAACTCAGTCAATGTGAACTTCAGAGCTAGCCTCCAAACCGGGGAAATCGCTGAAAACAGAACCATGTGAACTGTGCCCAGCGAAAGGAAAGGGATGGTGTACGCAAATGGATGCAATACACCGAAAATGCAGAAGTCTATAAGAAGTGATCCGAACGGGACTCATTCATATGTGTCAGCAATTGGTTCAGGTCCCCCTATAGACCTTGACGGGGAGCCGCTCGGCGAGAAGACTGATTAGGGGCGGTCATGTATTCCAGGCCTCCCTATAGACCTCGACGCGGACTCGTTCGATGAGGAGACTGATCAGGGGAAGTCATGTCCACTTCAGGTCCTGCCATAGTAGGCGCCATAGGCGGAACTGTCCCACGAAAGTTGTCGACAGCTGTGGCCGAATTTACACCAGCCAGAGGGTTCTGGAATTGCTCGGGTTGAGTGCCCAGCTGCGAGACCATCGAAAGTGAAGGGAGATATATCTCGAACCCAGGCCCGTTCGACGGTACCGGCAGGGTGGCAGGGTGCCGGCCATTGTGTGTATTGGTTCCCAGGGGCTGAGAGTGCTGTGGCGAGCCATTCGCGACAGATCCACCAAATCCACCAAATGAACGAGCCGAAGGAGAACTCCGTGGGCCGCCGACACGGGCACGCGGTCTCCGACGGGTGTTTTCTGTTTCGTTGGTCGGAGAGCGGCGTTCAGCAAGAGGAGGATAAGCGGCCCAAGGGGCAAGCCGATCAGGAGTCCCATGGGCGTAAAGGTCTGCCAGTACACTATACCTATAATGAGTAGGGCAACTCGAGCGACAACAAATACAAGGGGACGTACCTATGATGGGTTGCTGACCGCCCCGACCGGGTGTGGTTGTCACTAGAACCTGCCGGGTTCGACTCACGGTTTTGAGCTTGGTAACGCCGCATAGCCTGCATTTGGGCGTGTTGTTGCTGTAGGTATTGCATCACTTGGTGAGAACGTTGCTGACCGAACCGCATGCCCTGAGGTTCCGAGGGGACCTTGTCCCTGCAGTATGGACAGGTATCATGCTCTTCGAACCACTTCTTGATGCAGTGGTCACCGAACACATGTTTGCACCTGGGAAGACGCAGGGGAGCCTCGTTAATGCCCTCGGGGTTCTGCACACCATAGTCGTTGTAGCATATGACACAGACCCTGTCGCCTTGAGGCAGGTCCGCGACTTTCACGCTTTGGAGAGAGGCGATGGCGCTCTTGGAGGCAACGCGCTTCCCAGACATGGTCCCTCGGAGAAGCTGCTGTGCTCGAACGCGATCTTCGGGCAAACCAAATCCAGTCCCAATAAGCTCCAGGAACCCGTAACCATGCAGAGAGCGTTCCGCCGCATCACCGTCTTCGTCACTGGATGATTCCGAGCCAGGAGCGGAGGATGGCGGCAATCGCGGAATTACTGGAGTGGCCCTTCTCGTGCGAATGGCCCCTCGACGGCGCTCCTCCGAATGCGATTCCTGACTAGGTGAAGGGTCGATAACGCCACGAGATGCGGCAGCTTGTGGCAGAGGTGGTGAGCGGGAGGCTAATGAGAGGGTTAGCTCATGTTAATCACGTCAACATCATGTTCGTCGAAGAAAGAAATACCTGAATGGAAAATTCCACCTCCGTCGGCACTCACAGCTCGAGGATCCGGTTCAGTTCTGTGGCGCGAGTTGGAGGTAGAGGTGCCTTGAGGAGGGAATGGTCCCGCCTGAAGGGGATTGAACTGGTCAGATATGCCCATCGGATCACGCTGCGGCAAGGGTAACGGCGCGGAGGTCTCGATGTATATAGGCGCTCGGGAAGGATGGGTGCTGGCTGTGGGCAGAAATTGGTGTGGGTTTGCGTTCAAAGGAGGTAAGCTACCTGTTCTTGAAGGCATGTCCGAGCTCTGCGATCCATTCCGTCCATGATGGAAATGAGCCGTGTTGCTACTCATCATACTGGGCAAATTGGCGCCGTAATTGAAAGATGGCAGCGGCCCTTGCGTGTTCTGGTTTTCCGGTGGGTTCATCATGGGAAATAAATGCTGGCTCCCTTGATCCTGGTGTGGATATCCGCTCGTCGTCGCAAAGGGATCAGGATACGAATAGGGTGATTGCGGCATAGGACGAGTTTGGGAAACAGGGGCTGGGTGCCGCCACCCGTGGTGATAGGGGTTAGGATTGTGAGGGTAATGGTGGGAATCAGCACGCCAGTTATTACCGTTACTGCTGCTGCTGCTGTTGTTGTTGTGAAAGGGATCGTAGTGAGGAGGGCCACCGTTCGGTGGCAAGATACGAGGGAGATGGCCTTGTTCAACTGCAGCACGTAGAGCAGGGCAAGGTGAACGAGCCGCCTGGTCTATCGAGGAAGTCACGGGGCGCTCGGAAGGCTGATGATGATGCATCACAAAATCCATTTCCGCAGGATCCATATTCTCGTCCTCGCACTGCGGTGTTGATAAGGTGGGGTTTTGTTCGGCTTGGACAGTGGCAGCCGCGATTAGAGGCCGTCACCGGCGATGGTACCCTTATTCACCGCTGCGGAGAACCGGTCTGGGGAAACGGGGATCCGTCCAAGGAAGTTCGGCGGGTCTATCGGAGGTGACGTTTCTAGCTCTCGTATCCCGCCGATGTTATTTAGTCGGTTGCATTGAGAAGATTAAATAGGCGAGTCCGGCGAACGATGACTGCGGTACTCAGGCCCACCTGCCTCGCTAATCTCTCCTTATCTTGAAGTCTCCAGAGCCAAAAAGAATAAAATCGTGTGCGGAAATTACTTTCCCCAAGAGTGATGAGGCGTGACGGAAGTTACTGGAGGGAAAGAGGAGGGTATATATGCAAAGGGCGCAGGTGCGGGCGTGTGTTGGGTCCGCTGACTTGTTCTCGACCCGTTTGCGAACCTTAGCGCTTGTTGGCGGAGGCGGTAATAGTTTAATGGTGATGCTAACCTCGGAGGGGTACAGGATCTGAGGGCGAGAAAGTCGTTTGTTTTAAAGGGTGAACCCAATTGCTTCACTAATAACGTCACGAAAAAGGGAGCGGTCGGTGAATGACACACGAGACATCTATCGGATGAACGTGTATACTTCCTATCAGCGCCGTAAAAGTCGGGGATTGCAGAAGAAAATTGAAGTTAAAAAGAAAATAGAAGAATACGGTAATATTGCGATAAAATACTGTTGTCTATTATTTGAGAGGGTCGTATCATAGGTGATAACTGGGGAAATTTAGTTCTGGAGTTAGGTAGTAAGCGGAGAATTCAGGCGATGCGGTGATGATAAATGGCTTCGAGGTCCTCGCCGCCGGATCGTCAGGTGAGTGATATATGACTAACACCATCCAGGCACTTGTTAATGATCAAGAGAGACCTGATATGGGTGCGTTTATTTGGGCGAGTACGCTTTCAATGACGATAGCTATCCAACATTCGGCTTCTACGGGCGATCGGCGGGTCATAAGTTCGCACTTCCCAGTTGAGCAACGATGTCGGTTATGGGATGAATGGAAGGGAGAAGGAGAGAGGAAGGGACAGGGAAGAAAAAGGAAGCAGAAGAAGTAGTAGCAAGGGAAGGCAGGGGGCGGACGGAAAGAGGATGTAATGACAAAGGGACGTCAAAGTCTCGCAGCTACTATGTAGGTACATGACATAACATGACATGACGGGGTTATTAAGAGGAGATGGGACCGTATTCTACCTTGCATTTCGTCGCTATATAGATTAGGTTACATTACCTCAAAGTGTCGAGGACTGATCTCGGCGAGGCAAGCCAGCCGGTGCGCTCGTGCTGCTACCACCTATTTTAACATTCAACTCAAATGCCTTGGATTGCACCTCGCTCCTCATCACATACCTGCCTCAGCATACATACCAATCAGGTTTAGGCGAGGCTTCAGGGTTGTCATTTGGCGACAAGTCACGTTGAAGGTCAGTGCGGAGATAAGTACTATGAGTACCTAGTAGTGCGTGTTAATGATAAGCCTTGGAAGTCCGAAGCTGGGCAGGCAAGCGACGAATAAGAACCGCCCAGGTAAGGAATGGTAAGTGACCAATTCCCCGTCTAATGAATACTGTGGTTTCTTTTCATTAAGTTCGCATACGTACCTACGAGTGGCTTCCCTGAGGCGTGCCCAGGCCGGTCCGTTCAACCCTGGTCGAGCCCCCGGCGGGAACCGAGGACGAGGACCGAGGGAAGGCCGACTGATTGGCCGGTTGACTTGAGCGGCCTGAGCGGCTTCCCGGTGGTGGGTGACTCGGTCTTTATGTATGAGTGGGAATGCGTGTAAATATATCCGGCTTCACATACTCTACATAAATGTGGATGAGCGTGCGTATGTATGTACGTCTTAAAACTCTAACAATTCAGTTGCTGTCATTGAGTCAGGTATGAGTTGGCAAGATGGTGCTGGCTGGTTGGCAGATCGTCTCTGTCTTAGCCCTCACTCATACCCACCTAACTAATAGTGTTGCAATAGTGTGCGTACTGTGCATAGGTAGTCTGTTATCCCATCCTTCGGTTGCAAGCAAGGTGCTGCGGAGCTGAAATGCCGCAGTTTGCGAGCAAAGCTGCGTGATTGATAGGCATAATTACGACGAGAGCTAATCGATGTTTCACTTAATAGTTGTGAGGCACTTACATACACGTTATCTGCATACGGTTGGGGCATGCATAACAGGAAGAATGTCTGTATTAGCTCAAGACGGCCTAGACTTTAACTTAGTGCCGTGGTTACTCTGACGGTGCTTATTGCTATTATGGCGGTGGGTAAACCTATTTAAGACTACTAAATATCTTGTATGCCCCGGACTTACTATATTAGTCTGATGTTACTCAGTCGCCTTGCGATTAGGATTAGTTTAGCAACAATCCTTTTAGAGGTATTGATTGGGGTTATGGTTGGGACCCCGGGAGCCTGGGTGAACGGTGTGAGTTCTCCGTGGTGGTATATTTATAAAGCGTTATAGTAGCATGTATGGTTGGAGGTTAACTGGATGGATGGTGTTCTGTAAGTTCCGGCGAGTGTGTCTTTCCTTGTGGTACGGGGCCACTGTCATAATGGCCGCGGCAATAACTTAGAACATTTAGCGCCTAGTGGCCTAGGCTATACGTGCCTAGAGTCGGTCTATCAGTTAAGTTGATAGGCTCGTTTCAGTGTTCATTCTTGAAATCCAAGTCCGCGGGAGCACCCAAGCAGCTCCTGGGTCAATAGGAGTTCTCGAGCAGCCGAGCCTGCATGGATATTTTTACTCCATGCCAAACAAGAAGATGTCACAAGTGATCAGAGGATGACAGCACGCCCTCAGTCCGATGCACACACAGTACGAGATCAGTTCCATATAGAAAAAGGTTACTACGTAGGCATGTTTGGCGGACCACAGACCAAAAGGTCCCTGCTTGCTACATAACCAACCTCTCTTACAACGGCGGGGGCGACAGCGCCATTACCATTTCTCCAGTTTGCGGCATCCTCTATCTGAGGATTTCGTGCAAGCCGGGCAAAGTAAGAAAACGATGCAATGTACGCACTGGAGGCATACTTTTCGGTGCTACCTAGCAAGGTCTCAATCGAGCAGCCAGAGCTGACCATGACACCTTGTTTTCCTCCATCGGGCGCCGTGGCTTATGATTCTTAACACACGATGCACCTACAGATTCTAGATCGTATTCACATTTGACGCGCAGTCAAACCGGCCGCTTCGCACAGCGTCAATCCTTTACGCCCCTCAAAGAACGTGTGTTTTATCGAGGCTTGTAACAGATCACCTCAAATCCTAGCTCAGAGGCAAGCGGCATAAACCCTGGGCACCAGATTGGGATCTGTCTTAAATTAATACCAGGCTACATGCTTCCAAAGCCCCCCAACATCAATTATACTGGCCTTAAAAGTAAGGTCGGCAATAGATCGGCCCTTGTTGTCCCAGGCTTTGTATGGTCCAAGACCAACCGGCAGCCTTGCGCTCTTGCCGGTTACCAGCAGCTTTACAGAACGGTTACCGCGGCGAAGGCTTTGTGGGCAGGCCATTCCGGCCAATCTTGACTTGTCCACCGATTCAAAGGCTGTTTATATTTGGCCTCTCGTACTTCCGAAACCGAACTTTCGCAGGCATGCGCGACCATACTACCACACTAGTATACACCTACCTAGGGGTTACAAGGTTGTTCATCGGTTCGTATGCTGGGAGAGGAACCTTAGCATCGTGAACGTCTGCTCCGTAACAGACTCTCCGGGCCACAGCCCTCAGCCTACCTATTCTGTGCACTTTACGCGAGATGGATTTACGCCGATACGGTCTCGGCTTCCTGTTCAGCCAACCGAGGCTAACGGAACGATCAGGCAATATGTGCGAGCCCGACTTCAAGGCCTCCTATGCACACCAAGGAACAATTCGCGTGTCTGGAGCCTGCGGATAGCGACTTTTTCTTCGTCCTTGGTGACAATGGGGATAGTAGATGGAACTCCGTCCAACCCGTTATATCCTCTTTAGAATCCCGCGTGGTACGGACCTCAGCCGGAAATGCTACGACATGATAATCATGTCTAGTAATCGTCAACTCGGTTCCAACTGGTGGTCTATGAATGTTAACTAATTGCTACATAATGGCCAATTTCAGTTTTTACGGATATCGCTGTTCTGCGCTGCCACTGCATCGAGCTTGCAACGGGCGGAGAGGATATGCCGGCATGGCTGAGGCCAGGCTAACACGAGATGAGTCTGGCTCGGACGGATCTGATGGTCATTTTAATTTGACGACGTAAGCACATAGAGAGCGCGACAAGTCGCCGCTGCATTCAATACCGCATGGGTCAGATGCGAAATACTCAAAGGATTGGGCGGTGGCACGGTCGCGGGCTGAAGCTATTGATATGTGACTCCGTGTGGCATATTTGTCTCATGCAAGCTGCGAAACGCCCGACCGTCAACGAGCGTCGGAAGCTGTTTGAGCCTAGATACTTTATTATGTCCCTCCGAGATCCCTCCAACCCAACGGTCCAAAGAGTGTCTTCTCCTTTGTACACGGCCATTCAAGCCCAAGGTTGAGGGCCACCCCCGCTGATCGGAGAAGCGCAATTTCGAGTGTTCCTTTCCAGTGCAGGTGGCTCGAGGTCGCGATATGCGTCGCCCTAAACCTTCCTGCACAGCATGTCTAATACAGCGCTTTTAACAACCAGGGTGGACTTGATATTAAACACCTACCATGATTCATATACCTGCATATTTATGTGGCATGTGTATATCTAGTCTTCTTGATCCGTAACTGATTTGCACTATCGCATTTAATCTTTCTCCAGCTTGATATGCAAGTGCCTTTCGAGGCAGTCTTTCCAATATTTGACCCATCTGATTCGTCACAAATATGTGATCGTTGCAGGGGGCCCCTGTCTTACCCAATGCCTTGTGAGGTAGGCATGCCATGCCGTGGACAAAATAATTGTCACACCCCTAACAATACCTTAGTTTAATGAAATATAAAAAGCCGAAGCAATCACTCCAAAGCGTAACATTTATATCATTGAATTGCCCACCAATTGATCTTTTAGACGATTCATGGCACGAAGGATAAAGGTATGGATATAGCCGTTTCGTTTACAGTATCCTGTTGGGGTGAACATTAGGTGTTGTGTCAGGTGTGGTAATTGTTATCTTGTCCATGACCCGGAGGCATTCGCAAAAGGGCATCAGCGCTACAGCACCTTACATCTACCCATCTTCATACGACATACGTTATAGGCCCGTCGTCTCGACCCTCTATCATTCATTCCATCGCCTCATTCGCGCCATACAGCAAATATTACAAAAGCACTGTCTGCGGACTTGTCGCATTCGGGAATAGCGACGCTTTTATTGCTGCCTACTTGCATACATAAATGTATGCAGTATATCAATCAAGTGGTCGTCAGAGCTCGTGCCTAAATTACCATCAAGCTTTCCCTCCGAAGTTCCACAGGATGGCAAGCATGTGTCACTCCGGCTCGGGTCTGCGCAAGAAAAAGAAACCCTGTCCTGCTTCTGTTCCCCTCGGTCGCTAAATCCCTCTAGCCGCTTTTGGACCTTCTGTTGGTTGAAATTTGCTAGTATCCCAAGCAAGCCAAAGACATCTTTCGTGCTGTGTGAGCCCTGCAGGCCTTTTTCTTGGAAGTTTGGATGATGAGGAGGCGTTTTCCTCCATCCCTTTCATTAAATCGTTCTTTGGCATTGTTTTTCCATGTTTTAGGTTTCACTACGTGGGAGCGTTGCAGCCTATGATGTCTACTAGGTAGGGCAGGTAGGCAGGTAAGGAGGGTAGGCTAGGCAGTAGTTATAGGCAACTAGGGGAGTAGGTTTGTGCAAAGCAGGTCCTTGAGAATAATAAGACGCCAGCGATTGCGACCTAACAATGGAACCTCCTCCTCAAAACCCCCATACCCCGGCAACGGAATTAATCGACCGGCGGCCTGCCGACCATTCGTCAACCTCCGTCTCGTGATTTGACGGCGACCATGGACAAAGAGAGACTTTCCCTGCAGCCTACAGCAATCAAGTGACGCCGGCATGCTTACTTATTTGTGCCGCCGCGAGGTCGAGACTCTTTCCCACCATTTACCGGCCACCAACTGATTGCTCTCAGTCAGCGTGCCAGTTTTTAAAGAGGTAACGCCTACTCGGCATCACATTCCGTACCACCCACTCCCACTCCCCCTCCCACTCCCCTCCTCAGTGCACCACCAATAGCTTCGGATGTGCGTGCGTATATGTGCGTGTGTGTCTTAGCGCTATCTGTACGAGTTTGTTTTGGGCGCAAACGTTCGAAACCGACCCTCTCGGCGGAATGCTCCATGCGGCCGCTGCTCACTGCCTTTTCTTTTCTCGTTTGTAAAAGAAATGGGCTTTGGCCTTGCGTCCGAAACCCATCGGTTTTCACCATTTCGAGAAGTCAAACCCGATGTGCCAAATGACACCAAACATTGGTGGAGGACATGTTGGTGCGACGTCTTGATTCCGCAGATTGGGGCACGCAAGATACCGCGTGACAGAGGAACTACGACGCCATCCCACCCCCGATAGTTGATGGGGGCTTTCCCGACTCTATTTGGCAGCATGTTCATCAAATTCGCTTAAAGAGGGGTACGAGCCCAGCTAAAATCCTATGGGCCGCCGTACTCGGTGACCAGTCTCCTGCAAGAGTTTATCATTGAGACAGTGGACCCGACGTATATTTGTCATGACCTCCCCAGTCCGCCGAGAACCTCGTATATCGCTTTTATGTGGGAGAGAAGCCGGTCTCTTGACGATCCTGCAAACGTCGGGGAGGATCCTACCATACCCGGTGCATCGGCCGGCTTAGTTGCGAGTTTCGCGAGTCAGCATATGGAGGCGTTCGGTCTCCATGTCATCAGTCTGACATGGCGAAAAAGTCGTACTTGTTGTCCGGTGGCAATTGATGCCCTCTTCACAGTTTTCAACGAGGGTGCCCATTGGGACCGTTTATTTACTGGCAATTTCCATTTATGTCAGGCAAAAGCTTTCCATTCGAGCCGAGTAGCAACAGAAGTATAGGAACGGAGGCCATGATATCCGGTCCCACGGTCGTGACTCAGCCAAAGGGTACCAAATCGTTTTTGGTGCGGGAATCTATCCAGGATCTAGGCGAAGAGCGCATTCCTTATCACTAAATTGCGGATATGGATTTCGAAACATGCAAACCCCAAGCTTCTCCAGGAATAGGCAACGGAGTCCTGCACCTTGGTGTAACTAACTATGATATTTTGTTAGCCATCACCGCACTCGCCTGCCATATTCGATTCTAGGTTAGGCAGCGTATCAGACGCATCGATTTAATTACAGGCTCCTCTGGCTCCATGACTACATCACATGCATCCCGACGCCTTCAGCGAGCCTTGAATTACCATTTATTCTGTAGCGACGAACAAGGCCTCATTCGCAGGGGAAGCAAAAGAGGTCTATCTAACAATCAGAACCAATGCTTGTCATGTGGTGCACAACGGTCCACCAGCAGGTCGCCAGCATGCGTATGGATTAGCGTCTGGTCTTGAGTGAAGCAGGCTCCCATCCGCCATTGGAAATTCTCTGTGGTTCGAAGAATCGTCCCCTCAAAGCAATAACCAGCTGTGCCTTTAATCCTTAGCTACCTCTGCCCGGACCATGGTACGGCTTCTACCTATTCGGTTCATAATTACTGTTGAGCACCCAGCGTTGGGAGAGGTCCTACCTGCTCCGTCCGGCCGGGCGGATCCGATGGTCATAGAGCCACTAGTATAGCCAGCCGTAGCGACAGGAAGCCGTCAGGGTTGCAGTGTTAATGTCCTGTCCCGGATGTTGGTGCAGGCTAGGTAGCGGTGAGAAATTAAGGAAGTTTTCTAAAAACACATGCTCTAGCGAAAGACCGCATGAAGCGGACATCTGGAGCATGCTTGCTCATTATCGTATAGGCCATTCTTCTCAATCTCAGGCGCCCATTGGAGTGGGGAAAGTTCCAAATCGCAGCAGACACCGCAACTCAAGGAAAATTGGCACGCACTCAATTACCATCCTGGGGCAAGAGCGTTAGTTGGTCCCTAGTTATAGATTCCTAGACTATGTAGTTATTGATATCCAAGTTCCTCCAAGCAAGCCTCATCGAATACGCCCCCTTTCGGAGAACAGCTAACCCAACCTGAAGGAGGCGCAAACTCGGGGACTGCCATACATGATCCCCGGCGAAGTTGAGTCGCCGGGCAGGCACCTAAATGCCAGAGTTGAGGGCTGGCCACTCACCACTTCTACATCATCTCATCTGTCGACGAGCGCGAAGACCCCCCTCCTCGAACAACGACGCCAACAGACGGCGTCTAACTGGTCAAGTTACAGATCCCGGACGAGTCGGGCGCCGACCCAGGCGTAGGGGTAGTTGCGCTGGTACCAGTTGACACTTATGCAAAGAGTTAGCCGAGCCTTCGAAAGCCGACGCCGACCACCCAAGGGAGACGAGCAATTACGGTGGCAGGAAAGGGGCAGAAGGGGCAAACAGGACTTACAAAGACTTGCGCCCCGCGATTCTCGGATGCGTCGCCCACGAGCCACCGAGAACGATGTTGTGTTTCTCATCGAAGAAGTCCGCTAAGTTAAACCACCAAGGTCAGCACGCCATACGGAGAGCATTGCCAATGGAGATGCAATGGAACACCACAGAGATGATATCGTAAAGAAAACTCACCGGTGTACCCCGGATACAGCGCCATGGGCTCGAAGCCCTCGTGCCGGCGCAGCGGCGAGGACGTCCACTCCCAGACGCCGCCCATCTCGGCCTGCCCGGCGAGGCGGTCGCCGTGGCCCGTCACGGCGACCGGGTGCCAGCGTCGGAGCCCGACGTTGGCGCCGGTGAGGTCGACGAAGAGCCGCGAGGCAGACCCCTTGGCCCCGTCGCCCTCCTCTTCCTCCTCTACGGGCGTCTGCGGCGGAGTCTCCTCTACGCCGTCGTTGACGAGGTGACTGCGGGACGGCGCACTGTTAGCCATTATTCTAATCCGCTTCATCCGCTCCGCCTCACTTAATGGAACGCGGCAATCATGTGCCGAACGTTCCTCTCACCTTCTTGGGGGCTCGGCCGCGGGGTGAGGAGAAGAGAGAGAAAAGGCGCGAGGGGCGGCCACTTACGCGTTGACGGCCGGCACCGTCTTGCCGAGCTGGTTCTCGGCCGGCTCCCGTCTCAGGTGGTCGACGTAGGCGTAGATGCTGCGGGCCTCCTCGAACGTCGGGATGCGCCCGCCCATCCAGGCGGCGCAGCTATTGAGCTCGTCATACGAGGCGAACACGGGCCAGTCGAGCGCGTGCCTGAGCGGCACCAGCCCGTACACGGTCCGCACCGCCTTGCCCTCCAGGAAGCGGGCTGGGATGTCGCCGTCGGAGCCGTCGGAGTGACCGTCCTCGTACAGTCCATTTGCGGCGGCCCCGTCTACGCCACCGTTGCTCGTTGGTTGGTCCTCGGCCCAGGAAGCCGGCAGCTCTTTTACTTTGTTGTTGTGCATGTAGCGCGCGTACTGGGATTGTCAGCACTGTCCAGTGTCCAGGAAGAAATATGCGTACCTCTCCGTTAGTGATAGGCCTGCCCTTGGCCTGGAAGCTATGGACTTTGACCTTCCTGGAGGGTTTTTCGTTGTCCCTGTGAAACAGTCAGCTTGATTATTCACGCGCCGCCATATCAATTGTAAAACTGACCATCCGAAATGCCCATCAAACGTCAATACATCCTCAGGATCGTCCAATCCTAAGGTGATCTCTTGCTCAGGGATATCAAACCACTCATTCTCCACCCGCGCACTTCGCGCCTGTAGGGCCAAAGCCTCGAAATCAGGGCGCACCGTGTGGGGGGGAGGAAGAGTTTTGTCGCTCTGCAGCATCATGTACAGAAGCGTCTCCAGGTGCATGATCTCATGCTCGAAGCCGACCCAGATGGCCCTCCCGATATCTCTAGGAATGCTCTCCAGGCCACCCGAGTAAAGGCCGATGAGTCTAGCCCTGACGCGTCCTTGATACTCCAATAGGTCTTCCACGGGCGGCCACTCGTCGGGGATCTCGGAATGCTGGTGGCAGAGCTCCGGGTTGTCCACGTCCGGATCGATGCCCCTCTCGAAGATGTCGTGGTAGAAAGACGGCTCGGTGGGCCCCTTCTTTGTCACCTTGGTGAGCTGGATATCCAAGAACGCGGGGATATGGCCCAGGTAAAAGATGCAGGCGTTTCGCAGCTTGATAGGCTTGTTCAAAAGTGCCTCCCGGGGTAGCATTCGCTGTGTGACGGTGTCCCACGCAACCCAGAGACCCTCCCAGTCTTTCAACGAGGGGATGTTGGAGCTGGCGTACTGCGATGGACTAAGATGGAACGCCATGGTGGACTTAGCCAATAGATGAAGACCTGCCAGATGTGAGTCGACGGACAGGGAACTCGTTGCAGTGCGGATGCCCGCACCCCACATTCGGGCTTTATAGATGATATAAAGAAGGCATTGCAAGTTCGTTGTCGGAGATAGAAGGAGGTGCAGAAGTGATATGACGTATCTTAAAGCGTGGGGGTTAGGCTTGCTCGAGCATTCATGCATTGGAGCCCCGTGGTGTGACTGGTTCGATGTATCAAGAGTTGGACAAGAACAGGAAATTTACCCACCATAGTCACCATCTTCGGTCATCCATCGTTCGATCTCGGTCAGGCCGGCCGCATTCCACAAGTTCTCCCGGTATTCGGCGGAGTACTTGAGGCTCTGCTCGATTTGGATGCGTTCATTTGCCTTGATAATTTCACCCATGACGACGACGTCGCGCTTCGGGGCAAGGAACGCTTGATGGCGGCCCCCCTCTTCGTCGTAGACATATTCACCAATTACCTTCCAGTCATCTAGGTTGAATACCTGTTCTCCCAAAACATCGTTCGCATGCCTCAGTCCATTCAAAATGAACCTGGGACCGTCGGTGAGAACTTACACATCAAGGATGTGTCATGTTGTGGGCGTTGACTGACTGATGTGTAATGCCCTTTCTGTCTTCAGATGCACAATTAGGTTAAGAATGGTCCGTAGATATAAAGTTTGTACTGACCATTGTATGCATAACTATACTGCTGAGTCAGTCCATGCCTAAGGTCGAAATGCACTGGCTCAGATGTTCAACGACCTACTAGATCTTCGAGGGGTTGTTACACGAATCCACGCCCAGAAGTAGGGTATCCGAAGATTGAAGGACGTCCGCAAAGCTCCGCAAGAAGTCGGCTGCCTCATGGCGATGGAAATTCCCTGCAGCCATCAGCACTACGCGGTACGGCTAGTCATCATGGTATAGCCTACCGATGCTAGATCCTAGGCTCATAATGCACTTGGGCCGAGAGGCTACGGACGGCTTCTTGAGCCATTCGCGGCCATCGTCATAGGTTCCAAGGAGCCCATGGCACCGGACATGTCGAAAAGTCGGGAGCTGCGCGAGCGTCCGCGACAGTTCCTGCTTCGATAAGTCGAGAGCGTAGTAGTCGACCTTTTTGCCGACGTCCTCGAGAGCTTGAAGGATGTGGAGGACCTTTCTCAAGTTCCTTGTGACTTGTCAGTCAGGGGCTTCTCATAGCTGTATGTTCTAGCATGACGAACCCGCTTCCCAGCTCTATGACCATTGATCCTGCGGGAATGTTCTTCGCAATGGCGGCAGCTGAACGCCGCAGGACTCGGATCTCATAGTTAGTCAGATAGTATTCCTCCAGATAGGTGATCTAGTTTTCCCAATCAGTAAGTTCTGGATTTCTATGATGCTTATAAGCCTGATCTACCTCTTCAAAGAGCTGTAGCCCCTTTTCGTCGTAGAGCAGCAGAGTGGGTAACTTTCTAGGACCCTCCTGGGGCCGGAACAGGCTCTCGATATCCTCTTTGAGGTTGGACTCGACGGTGGCCTGCCGGATGTCGATAATGTCGACGTGGGAGCGTTTAGTCGTTTTGGTTGATCCTTTCCCCACTCCCGGGGAGGGAAAGGGCACTATGGACTCCATAGGTGCCGCGATAGACGTATGCATGGCTGTGTATAGCAATGCTTATATTTACGCCTGATGATGGCTAAGAGATATAGGCAAGTGTTGAGGCGCTAGAGTATCCGAGAGCAAGCACAATACCCTCTTATATACCTATTAAGATCTGACAGCGGAAAAGGGAGTGAAGAGACGTGTCGGAAGCAATTTATTTACTTACATCCAAATTCGAATACTACGAAGCTAGCGAGGCACACTAAAGCTGCGCTTGACTTAGGAATATATTACCGTGACACTGTGGCACTCAGCGAGGGGGGGACAGCACTAGCCGTCAGTGGTGATGTCAGAATGCGGCTATTACATGTCCGCGGGTTTTAACGGACAGTTCTAATCCAATGCCGCTAGCGAGGTATATGCTTCCCGGTCTTGCTCCGAGCAACGCGGGTAGGAGTGGATTCGCACATGTCTGCGGCACGCGTTTTTTGTCCATCCAAGACCTTTTTTCGGTATGCAATTCGGGATCAGATTCCCCTTAAATTTCATGGACAGACGTCACACGGGTCCACAAGGGATTTTAACCGTGGTTGCTTTCTTGGTATCTTTCTGTCTGTCGTAGCACGTGGGGAAGTTTTACGTTGTGTCTTCTTAAGAACGACATGTGAAGTTGAGCAACAACACAAATCGAAGTTAGCGCAAAGCCACGCGTGAAGAGCAACTGAGCCCCTCGACCCCGCAATAGAACGCGCCACGAAGCTGCACGTTCCCTGTTCGTGCACTGTTACTCTCAGGTGACACGTTCCTGGCACCGGCTTTGGCATTTCCCCATCCGAGGTTGCGTCGCGGCCTGCTTGGACCATCAACTATAGGGGTCGTTCCCGGCCCTACGCCTAAGTCCCCGTTGATATACTCCTGACCACTGCAACACAATCTCAAGAATGCTGTCGTGTAGCAGATGCATCAAGAAGGCGTCTGGAGAGCCGCCAACACACGGAAAGTCGCTTATCTTACAAGTATTTGCAGCAGGCGGTCTTGTAAGAAACGGCCTAGTGATGTTAAGGTTCGCGTTAATCCCACCTGGTCCCAGATGAATGAATGGTCCAGGAACGCGACCCATGGTCTCGACTGAATAACTTCTGACGTACCGGACGATTTGGTCGTCATAGACATGCAAGGGGACTTAGCAACCTCCACTGATCACCCCATCCACTCGCGCAAAGTTTCATTAGCCAGCGGCTAGGCTCGGCCGGCCTGCGACATACCTACTTGGTACCTTGCGGAATAAAACATCCCATGTCAGGTATTAGCTAATGCAAGAAACTGGCCAGCTGAAAGAAAATCCGGTCGTCTAACATGTGGAGAGATACTGCCCAAGGATGTTAGACTTACCCATCATACGTAGTAGATAGATCGAGGATCTTTTCTGCTCAAGATGCTGCGTTAGCCCGCTCTGTCTGGGAGTGCGTACATTACTATTAAAACATGTCCCCGACTGCCAGAAGGTCTCACAGTAACAGGAGCGGCAATGGCACCTAATCCTAACTAGTAATATCCATTCAAAGGGTTGATTTCACATAAACTGATTAGTTGCTGATGTTCCATATTTTAAAGAGCACGGATGGAAAATGCGGTTACCGGTTACTATTCAGACCTTGCTGCAGTCGGGGAGATTGTTCTGCAGCTTGCCCGCTCTTCCGGCCTACGTCATGTAAAAATGTCTTTAAGAAGACCCGAAGCACCCCCGCCTTCTCTACCCCTCAAGCCCCGCCTCACTGCCAAGCCTATTTAGGACGCCGGTGCTCCCGAAGAGGAACTGGGGTGCGGTTTGCAGATCAAGTCTCGTTGCAGGTGCAAAGGGGGATCGTCTAGTCACTAATCAATACTACCCCGATTCGCGCCCTTCCCGGTCCGTCTCCCGACCTTCCCCCCACCCCGCATGGTCGGGATTACGTTTCGATCTCTGTGCAGCTCGAGGAGGCCGAGCAAACGGCCGCTCGAATGGCGCCACTTTTGCGCCGCGGGCTTTATTCTTCCGGCCCGAGCGATACAGACGGGGGTTCGGTTGCTTGCGGTATCTATACGTAGTTGAAGCCCAAGCTCGCTAGGACTCGAACGCCTTCCAGAGCTCCATGTCATACTAGGTAGCGAGAACCCGTATTAATCTCGGGCCATCGTAGGCTTTCCAACAACCTCGCATCTTTTGCAGGAATTGCCATGCCGCTCAGTTGGTTCACTGGAGTATCCTATTACTTGGCCTTACCTCTGGATAGTTGTCTGCCATCTTGGAGTCTCCCGAATGGTTTGGAAGAGGGTTTCTTTAGGGGGCGAGCCGACCTGCTAATCGGTTCCGACCAAGATATTAAGATGATAGTCAGGTCCGATCTTAACTTGGCTCAGGGGTGAGGACGATGGACAATGAGTATCGGTCGCCCCTGTCCTGTCCCCGCTCTTATTCATTTCAATGGTGCCAATCTCCTTCCGTGGGCGTATATCAGTCGGATCGTCGGACCATCGACCAACCCAGCAACACGAGAAGTTTAAGAAGACAAATCAGTCAGGGCCTAAGCCCCTGAATGATCTTCGGTGATGCTGCGCAATAATTGATTGTGTTAAGCGTCTGCATTGGAACCCGCCGTTAACACGGCCAGCCTTGTGTGGATGTTCACTCTGCGCCGGTATGGTAATTTTACCTCCTTCACTAAGGCGATGGGGATAGCAGCGGCATCCGACATTCGTCCAAGACCAAAATAGGGCGTGGTACCTGTTCTCAAGTAAGCTTCCCGTGATTTTCTGTCCTGCATCCTGGCCGTCATCTCGTCCACGTCCGCGCGATGCCTGGTGCCATCTTCAAGCCGCATGTCCGTATGCGATGGCGTATATACACACGGCGCATCCGGGTAAAGGGCATTTATCCCGTGGCCGTGCAGATTATCTCGGGTAGAGCACACGTATTGACTAGTAGTAAATCGGCTGAGAGCCCAATTCCTGGCGGAATGGTAGGAGGAAAAGCTCCCTGTTTAAGTGCAAAATGTAGAGAATTGAAGGATGGCAGAGATCTTGCTAGGCCCGCCAGTAGATACAGTATGGCATCCGCGAGAGGAAGCGGATATCGACAGGATACTCTACGTATATCGCTATATCTGTCCAGTCCATTCTCGAAACCTGTAGTGCGGTTCTAAAGTCACCTCTCCTATTCCAACGCTAGGTAAAGTCTTGTCGGTGGCGCCGACATTACCACAACGGCACGGAAGATCACGGGCAAGGCATACACGAAAATTTAGCAAGAGCGTGACTGTGCGGCGGCTGGCAATCCTATGTTCGCATTGCCTATTGATTACGCGGTTATTCCGCCCAAGGACCTGCTAGCCCTATACCATACCACGTGCAGTAACCTTGTGCGCCGCAACACACACGGATCCCATCACCTCAGGCTAGTGGGGAACTCTCCTTACCCTTGGCTTTCATCCTGGTCATAGGGGGTCTATTAGCGTCAGTCGGCCTCTTGTCGACCCCATATCATGACGTCTGACCTGCAATCCGCCGAGAAGGACAAGAAACCGGCTGGCGTTATGGCGCAGATTTTTATCTCTCGACGTAGGACTAAGTACCTCGTACTCGCCTCACATTCCTCAACTAAAATCTCCATCGTTTCCATGGGTTCTGGCAGCGGGCAGATTGCAATTGAGGACATTGACGCCTTGCGGACTGCAGGACGCCAAAGCCTCGACAGCACGAGCGGGCTGTCCGCGTCGAAGGAGGAGCTTCCGTCCGATCTCAGGTAGCCGGCCGGCTCACCTCACTTCTTTACGAGCTTGTATTTGCCGCCCGCGAGCTCCAGCTCGCCCTCGGCAACCTTCTCGCCGAGGAACTCCTGCAGCTCCTCGTTGCTCCAGGGGAAGCCCTCGGCGATGAGCATCTTCATCATCATGGCGATCTGGCCGAGCGGCATCGCGGGGCTCGAGTTGGTCAGCATGCCCACGATGAACTGCCAGTACACCTGGCGCTTCTCCTTCTCCTTCTCGCTGACGCCGGGCTTGGCTTTGCGAGGCGCCGCGCCGGGTTTTTCGGCGGCCGGCAACGCCACCCCCGCGCCGGGCGGTACCAAGGACTGTTCGACGTCCGACAGGCGCTCGATGACGACGTAGCTTCCGTCTCCTCTCTTCCGTATCACACGCTTCTTCTCCCAGAACTCGAGTGCTGCTGTGAGGAGATCCTCATCCATCTCCAACTTCACCCATAGATCATCGAACGTCCAACTGGGGGCATTCTCTTCGCTGAAGCAGTTGATCACGGCAGCCTCATAAGTGTGGACATCTTCTAGTAATGTGCGGTCCTCTAGCTCTAGTTCCACCGTTGCTTGGCCAAGATGGTGGAGCCATTTCATCTTACGGGATGGCTTCAGATGCTCAAAGGTCGCCTCATAGGCCTCCTGCATCCGAATCACGCTTGGTGGCAAGATGAACCGTTCTTCGCCCATATCCGGCCAGAAAAGACGCGATAATATCCGGGCGTGAATCGCCCACTCGCCTTGTCCCTTGTCAGGATGATTTATAATACCCCTATGGATGACGCCATCTAGTCTCCTTGAGTCTTGGATGTCCTTTATCATCACGTCACAAGCTTGTAGAGAAGAATCACCGAAGCGCTTCTTAAGGAGATCGAGCACTCCAATCTCCTGCTCAAAACCTGCTTGGTCCGAGAGCAGCCGCTGTCCAATGATGCTCTGGAATTCCTTGATAAACACTTCTGCGGAGCCCAGTGCACCGATAAGCGTTCCGATGACGTCCTCTGATGTTCGCCTCTTGTAATTGGAGCCGGCATCTATAGGTGGTGGTACCCACGTCAAGTCGTCCCATTCTTCGTCTTGACGCTCGGTGCGGTACTGATCTGGATCGTAGAGTAGGTCGACGAGTTCTACTAGCTTGGAGTGTCGAGCCTCTGTGTTTGCTTCTTTGGGGTTGGATAGAAGGCCTGTCACGATGATGCGAACCGTGTCTTCTCTGGTACATAAATAAAGCTGTAGAGAGTACGCAACCCGATCGAGTAGCACTCTTGAGTGGTCGAGCTTGTGGAAGGTCCTGATCATGGCGATGTAGGTACGAAGGATTTCGAGGGTTGAGCGCCCTGGGTGCAGTAGGCGCCTCTGTAACGCGGCTGAGAAGGCATCGGTAAGCTGCAGCCGTCTCTGAGGCGTCGTAACTGCAAAGCGTAAGTCCTCGATACCGCCTTCGCTGTTCGGCCAGTCCATAACGATATCGAACAGCTCTTTGATTCGAAGGGTGGCGAGCCGCCCAACCGCGATCTCCTTCCATTTTTCCACGTCCGTCCAAGATACTTGGACACCCCCAAGTCTAGTCGTGACTTCTACCGCCAGCCTGGAGTAACTATTCTCGACCCAATCCGAGAGCTCTCTTATGCAGCGTGGCTGTAAATTTGGGCGGCCTGGGGTCGATATCTTCGTCTCCGGGTCTCTGCTCGGTTCCCACACCCCAGCGTATGATCCTTGTACGTAGGCAACCATCATTCCATCTAACATTTCAGCAAACAGAATTTGGAACCTCTCGCATGCTAGGCCGACATCACACAGTGACTCGACAAGCTGAAGCAACTCCTTTCTAGCTCTGTCTATTTCAGAGGCGGTTATCTTACCCCGTTGGGGCGAATCGCTCGAAGTCTCCAGCCCCAGGACGAGTTTCATCAATTGGCTCATAACTGTCCCCAAAGCGTTCATTAAGGGGCTTGACATAGAATTGCCGAAGATGGCGTGCAGGTCTCGTTGGAACTTCCTCAGGGCACGGTCCGCATCATCTCGACTCATGGCCCGAACAATGAGCGACAAGCCATATAGGTATTGCCTACGGGCCGCTTCCAGTGTCCGGATGCTACCCAGCAGGACCTGCGTCTGATCCGAGTATCCACCACAGACACCTAGCAGCGGCAGCACATGACTGACGAAATGCAGCCGAACCTGCTGAGTATGCCAGGTCAGGAGGTCTTCGGTGTACGCCGCAAGGGGAAGACGCGAGGCCGGGTCCAGGACATCGCGTAAAGCGTCCTCGAATACGCCGTCGTCGGCATCCTGCGAGTTCGGCAATGAGCCAAACGAGTCCTCGGCCGTGACCGAAGGCGGCAAGGCTATGCGGGAGGTGACGATGTGCCAGGCCCTGTCAAAGCGGGTCTGTTGTGAGGCGTGAGGATTCTCTGGGGAAGTGACGAACAGCTGGGAGTGAGAGGCTGGGTCGACGCATTTCGGGCTGACTAGCTGAGCCTGAGGAACCCCAAAAGGCTGACCCCGATCGGCGTAAGGTCCAGACGGCGTCGAGTAAGGCGTAGGCTGAGAGATCTCAGTTTGGAAGACCGTCTGGATGGCCTTCCGCTTACGTGCATTCCACTTGGACTCGGCGACTGTCATCTTTTCAGGCACCTAGTTGGCGTCCTGGATATCGGGCTGGCACTGCCTACCATGTACCGGTACCATTCTCTCACTCTCCCCTGTTTGCTCTTCTGAGACAATGTTATGGCGTTTCGGTGGCCCTCTGCCTCGTTGTCTGTTATATTTCAGGAAACACGCTAATGTTGGTGTTGTTGCCGTTCGGGCCCGTGTATTTATTATTGGCTTTGGTTCCGGGTTGAACGTTATCGGGTGGCACGCACAAAGTACCAGAGGTGGCTGCCTAACCACATACGTAGAAGCGTGGCTGAGAAGTTAAAATGATGAGGTAATCAGCTAGTTCCTGGCTACTAGTCTAGATGCTAATAAAGGTAGGCGGTGACGGCGTCTGTGGCGGCTAGCACTCATTTTCCAGACGCGTTTGATAAGCGAAATTAAGCGCCATCTGACATGCTGGGAAGTACCATCCAAGCCATCTTCTAGATGCACGTCCCGCTATTTCGCCAGGTGACACCCCGATCTAGTTGTGTTACCTAAGGGCTGATAAAGGTGGGGACGTCAGGCTAGGCGGGACACCTTATCGGTGCTCATAGACTCTCCAGTCCAATCAAGCTCATCCTAACATACAACTGTGTAGGTGCTCATGAAGTGTCATTTAACGATTACCTCACTTCGACGACCCAAATGCTAAGCGAGTACGTAATATTGGTCAATGGTTTCATCTGCGGCCGCGGAGACATTTGTCTGGTATTCGCCGATGCGGCGTTGTCCTCGAATGTAAGAGAAGTGGCTGCTGACCTTCCATGCAGTACCACTCCGTACACGCTTCCGGTTTGGGCGTGGAAGCCGGGTTCTCGTGTAACTCTTGGCTGTGACGCTCCGCGAATCGCGAGTTTTCCGGCTCCTCAGCACCAAGCCTCGCCATGTGGCCATATTACGAAAGTACTCGGCTCGCAGCATGTACACATCACTAGTACGTATATATGGTAAGCGGCCCCTGACAGGCTGACTCAGTAATGAACAGACCCATCACCAAACGTAAAGAGTACCACTGGCCGCTTTCAAGATCTTAGATAGACTAGCTTGCCTCATAAGGACGATCTCCTATCCCGCCCGAGACTTGGTTATGGATAACGGCAAATATCCAGTGACACGTGCCACGAAGACTCGGCGCTATCGCGGATCCACGGAAGCAGCACTGTTAGCGCTGACGAAGCACTTGCATGCTCGGGTATATGGTTAGCTTCGGGTCCGTATTGAGTCGGCATAGGGGACCAAATACCAAGGTGCAAGCCGAATTCCTTTCCACGACAAGGCACTGTGAGCAAGTTAATGGGCGACACTAGGCCTATACCTGATATACCCAAGTTACAGGTCTCAGTGAGTCTCTTGATTAGAAAGCATTACGAGAGCCTCGACTGTCGATTCGTAAACACGACTTGCCGTGCCTAACTCCGCCGGAGCCAAGGGGACCGTAGCCACTATGTGGCTTTGCGCAAAGCCGAGGCATCTGACCTACTTGAATTAGGCACGCGAGTTAGCCCGGTTTTAAATCTAGAAGAGAGACGGACAACGTCGCATAAAGCCGGGCACCCAAAACACCAGGACTTCCGACAGTAGGCCAACCAAGCCAATGGTCGTGGCGCTATAGGCCCCCACCGAGCACAGCGGCGTCTGCGGTCAGCGTTGATAGACCTAAACTCCACGATGTCTTCGAACGTGATACTTGATGTGTCCTAGTGGGTCCATAGCCGTAGGAGCATTTGTGCCCACGGTATAGTAGACTCAGAGAGCCGGCCATATCAAGCTGCCGAACTAGGCGGAATATAACCGACGTTATAATAAGGATGACGAATGTACGTAAAGCTGCCATTGCCATCAAAGGCTGTGACATCATAGCTGTGACTACGTTGTCGTGATGCCTATTCGGCGCGGTTGCGGGCCTGGAATGAGGTCAGCGGATACTATGTACTGCTCCAAACTCGAATATCGACGAACTAACCAAGTTACGCTTCGCCAGGTCGTACGTATAACGGACTTGGCGTACTTTTGGGACTTCGTAAGAGCGAGGCGCTGCTTCGTAGGCGAGTCTAAACCTCGCGGGGGGGGGGGGGGGGGGGGGGGGGGGGGGGG